>JBBYHM010383453.1:0-15705 GCA_038381775.1 Adansonia rubrostipa
AGGTCATTTTTATTGAAAATCTCTATATTCCCCATCTCTCCAGGGCATATATGAGATTAAATCTTTTTCATCAAAACCTAGACTATTACTACAAGATTCATGCATTAAAAAGGGTTATACTGAAATAACGACAACCTGAGATCGAAAAAAATCAAAATCGAGATAAGACATAGCTAGTAAGGTATCTATTTCGGGCGTCGCAAAGAGGTTTATACCTCATTACGCGCAACCAACTCCTGAACCCAAACGATGAATCTCTGCATTACGTAGACCATGGGATCGATGTTTTGAGTTTCTTAACTTAAAACATAGGTCTTAATAGGCATCCGATCATGCCTAGCCCAAAATGATTGGTGGCAACTCCAAGCATTGACCATTTTATGATGGTCATTCGAGACCAATAAGATGAGCAATTCATCTTTTGGTCCCTTTCCCTGTACTACAAGTTGAGAATCCATACATTCTCGTTCCCATCACATCGCCCAAGAAAAGTCTCGGTCAAGAAGACATTTCCAAGTTAGGAAAATATTTTAAGTCATACGCACTCATAGATCTGCGAGGATCCACCCTGAGGTAGGTCACAACACAAAGTTGTCTAATTGTCTAGCTTATAATAGTTATCCGTCACAAGTGATCCAAAAGACCTTTAATAAGAAAGAGACTTTATGATGCAAGAACCCTAAGAATGATGTCCTAAAACCTTGAATAACATTTTGGATCACAAACTAGAAACCTAGAAAAATAGTGAGTAACAAAATAGGATTCTTAACCTAACAATTTAAATAGAAAACACAACCAAGAATACCAAGGGAGTTAAAAAATTGACCCAATTCTCTAGTATCAATTGCAAACCAAAAATATCAAAAGTTGAATGCCACAAGATTAAACTAACCTTGATAAGTTTTGCTAGAGTCTAAAGAAGAAAAAATTTGCCTCACCAAGAAAACTACTTGTATTAATTATAAAAAAAAAAATCTAAAAACTAGTCTTACAATTGCAAAAGACTTCTTATAGCCAAAAGACAAAACCCTAAGATATTCTAACAAGTGAAACTTGTATAGGCCTTTAGATGGCCAATAAAAATGTCAAATCAAAGCCCAAATCCTAATAACTAGTGTTCCAGTGCATTGGCCCTTAATATAGATATTTAGAATAATTAAAATAACATGTGACAAGCATCTGCCACTTACTAAAAAGTTCTGGCCCATAAGTAAACAAAAGATAAGCCTAATAACTTGATCATAAGCCTAAGTCAAGTTAACTAAGCATGTTTAATTAAAGCCCACTTTATCCCTAAAATCCAGGCCTGCACCATCTCCATCTTTAACTGCATATGAATAGCTTCTTGATCAATCCATGCATAGCTTTTTGTAGTTGTTTAGCCCGAGCTCATGTAAGAGTCCACTCAGTACTTGAAAGTCCTTTGAAACATCATCTATGTTGTCTTTTGGAACCTCTATGTTGTCTTACATTGGCTAGATCACATCATTCTCCTTTCCTTAAATGGATTCATCCTCAAATCAGCACCTACATTAAAAGCAAAAAGATCATAAACATTAAAAATGGAACTTACTTGATACTCAATTGGCAGATCCAACTTGTCAGCATTGTCATTAATCTTTTCCAAGACTTGGAAAGGTCTATTTCCACAATGTTGTGGCTTGTATTTCCTTAGTGTTGGAAACCTCTCTTTTCTCATGTAAACTCAAACCTCATCCTTTGGTTCAAAGGTGACAACTTGATATCCCTTATTAGCATAGGCAGCGCTCTTTTCATTATTCTTCTCAATGTACTATCGTGCTTGTTAATGGATCTTTTCCACCAAATTAGACTTTCTCTTTTCATCTGAGCTAGCTATCTAATTCATATATAAAGGCATCAAATCTAATGAGGTCAAAGGATTAAAACCACAAACAATCTTAAATGGAGAATAATTGGTGGAAGAATACGCAAAACAATTATAAGTAAACTCAATAAGGGGAATACAATCATCCCAAGTTTTTAAATTCTTTTGAATGATAGATTGTAGCAAAGTTCCTAAGGTTCGATTTACTACTTCAGTTTGCCCATCAATTTAGGGATGACAAGTGGTGGAAAATAATAACTTAGTTCCTACTTTTCCCTAAAACACTCTCTAAAAATGACTAAGGAATTTAACATCCAATCACTTACAATTGTCCTAAGAATCCCATGCTAACAAATAATATCTTGAAAGAACAAATCAACTATGATTATGGCGTCATTAGTTTAATGGCAAGGAATGAAACAAGACATTTTAGAAAACCTATTAACAACCATAAATATTGAATCCATTCCCCTCTTGGTTCTAGGCAACCCTAAAATGAAGTCCATAGACAAATCTATCCATGGTCCACTAAGTATAGGAAGTGGGGTGTATAAACCAAGAGGTAATGTCCTAGACTTGGCTTATCTACATGAAATATTACAAGAACACACTCTCTCAACACCCTTACGCATATGTCACCAATAAAACTGTGAGACTCGCACATAAATGATTTTCTCAAAAAACAAAAAGGTGCACAAAGTTTATTCTCCATAAACAAGTAACCATCATGCCTATAAAATTTGCCAAAAGAAAAATTTTTACATGCCTCATGCACATTTGCAAAATCAGGATATTTTACATACAATTCTTTGATATACTCAAATCCTAATAACTTTGCACTAAATATAGATATTAGGGATACATGTGTGAGAAATCAACAGTCACAACATTGTCTTTCCCTTATTTGTACTGAATGATGTAAGGAAACATCTTAACAAACTCTATCCAATTTGCAAGGTGATGATCTAGTTTACCTTGACCCTTTAAGTGCTTCAAAGATTCATGATCAAAGTGAATGACAAATTTTTTAGGCTAAAGGTAATACTACCATGTCCTAGAGTCTTTACCAATGCATACAACTCCTTGTCATATGTTGAGTAGTTCAAAGTGGCTTCGCTTAGGACATTTTTCTCGCATCAAAACCTACCCCTAAAGCATCACATTTAATGCAAAAGTTTTATTAAAATTAGGCAATTATAATAGAGGAGCAGAAAACAATTTATCTTTCAACAAATTAAAGGCTCTTTCTTATTTTTATCCCCATTTAAAGTTCACATGCTTCTTAATCACTTCTATTAAAGTTGAAGCAATGGTGCTAAAGTCACTTAAAAAACATCGATAAAAGCTAGCTAACCCATGGAAACTCTTTACTTCAGTCACAAATTTAGGTGTTGGCCATTCCTTAATTGCCTTTATCTTCTCTGGATTAGCGATGCCTTTTGCACTCATAATAAATCCAAGCTTTTTCCATGCAAAGAGAACATTTGTTCAGATTCGCATACAACTTTTCCTTCCTACAAACATTTAGCACACACTTCAAATGATTCATATGTTCAACTAAGCTCTTGCTATACACTAAAAATTAGGAAAATGTTAATCAATCAATTAATTGATTGGAAAGAGATTAAATAGGAAACTATCAAGATATCAAAAAAAAAAGTATAGAATTTGGTCAATCTGAAATATCAATTAATTTAAAAGAAAAAAGGAAATTATAAAGAATACAATAAATGCAACAAAATGAGAGAATTAATTGGAAAGAAACAAAAAGACACTACCAAGATATCAAAAAAGGAAAGAATAGAATCTGGTTAACCTAAGGGGTTAAAATCAAATTAAATTCTCTAAATTTTTAGAACATAAATTGCCTCTTTGTTGGTACATCTAACCTCTTTTGCACCACGTTTTTACTTTTTTTTTTTGTTTATCTCTTTTTCTCTTTTTTTTTTCATTCTTTTTTGAAACATTTAACTAATGATCAACAACAAATTAAGAGGCTAATTAAGATAGAAACAACTTGATAAAAGAAATAACAGATAGAGCAACTTGATTTCAACAAAGCTCTGATGCCAAATAATGCGAAAACCCCAAGAACAAAATCGTAAAACCCCCAAATAACAATTTAGATCACAAATTAGAAACCTAGAAAAATAATAAAAAACATAATAGGATTTTGACCTAACAATTTAAATACATAACACAAACCAAGAATACCGAGTGACTTGGAAATTAACCCAATGATTTAGTAACAATTGCAAACCAAGAATATCAAAAGTTGAACGCCACAAGATTAGACTAACCTTGATAAGTTTTGCTAGAGTCCAAAGAAGAACCTAAAGGAATTTGCCTTACTAAGAAGATAACTTGTATTAATCATTAAAAAAAAAACTAAAAACTTGCCTTTAGATGGCCAATTAAAATGTTGAAACAAAGCCCCAAGCCCAACAACTAGTGTCCTAATGTATAGGCCAGTTATATAGATATTTAAAACAATTAAAATAACATGTGACAAGAATCTGCCACTTTTTTAAAAGGTCCTACCATATGTAAACAAAAGATAAGCCTAAATATCAACATTTGGCCCAATCATTGAATAAATTGCTCATAAGCCTAAAGCAAGTTAACCAAGCGTGGCTGATTAAAGCCCACTTCCCCTCTAAAATCCACATCTATACCATATCCATCTTCAGCTTCTTGTATGAATAGCTTCTTCATCAATCCTTGCTGAGCATTTTGTAGTTGTTTAGCTTAAGCTCATGTAAGAGGTTCACTTGGCACTTAGCAGTCCTTTGGAACATCGTCTATGTTGTCTTTTAGAAGACCTATGTTATCTTGCATTGGTTTGATCATGTCACTTAGTTACTAGGAGCCAAGTTAGTAGCTTAGGATTCAATGAACCTTTTTTTGCACGTAGAAAACCTTGATCCTATAGTCAGATAGAATTTTAGAGAAAAAATGCAAACCAAGTTTTCAAAGCTTTCTTGGTCAATTTTTCAAGTGCAACAAAACATGTATATGGGACAATAATCATTAGGTAATATATCTAGGGTTTAAAATTTTAATTTATGAGAAGTTACAATATTGCCCCTAACCCATGTGAACTTATTCAAAATGGGCTCAAGTAACCATTACTTGTATTAGATATATTAGCATAGTCTTAATTTAATTTTTACTAATCACCCTTATGTGTGTGATGCATTAGGCTACCATTATATTGGTAATAAATATAAACTAGCCCAAAAAGAATATTTTATATTTATAGACAAAGATTGGCATCTAGCAATGTATCATGGCCACCTAACATGTAAAGAGTGTCAATATGGTTTTGACAAGCCTTTCAGTGATTAGTATCTCAGTGTAATAAACATCATTTCATCTTATATCCTAAAATTAGCAAAAGCATGGTTTAGTGTTTACCCTTAGCCAATTACATATTAGTATACAACCCTATGTGTTAACTCTAGAACAATATTACCTGGGCTAGGTACATGTGAGATATATCTCTTCATACCACTTGGGGTGATGAACCTCTTTGGACTACTCATCACCTACCATATGGTTCATGCCATACTCAAAACCACCCAATCATAAGCATCTATCTAATCATGCACCCACTAGTGATGGAGTCAAAGCATGATACTCCTCATATGAGATAAACTGGTGTCACAAGTGAAAGGATCAATTAAACTACTAACACATGAGAGTATTTCCATAGATACTTGAGTGAAATACCAAATGAAACTCTCATAGTGAGTCATGTTTAATGAACTTATTACCATAGCAAGCACCCATATGATGTCTTCAAGCATCTCTATATTTTAACTTATAAGATCATTTGCATGCATAATATGCATGGAGGATTACATATGTCAATCTTTAGGCATTATCAATGCCTTGTCTTAACAATACAATGACTAGGAACACGTTTAGAAACATGGCTTTAATGCATAGAAATCTTATAATTATAACTTTTTACAATTCTTTTACAAGGCCAATGTGTTCATGGGCTTTAGCTATATATGACATTTATAAAAATTGTACGATAAAATCTTATGGATAAAGAAATACCTTTATAACATTAATAAAATATAATGTTTCGTTATATGAAATCCTAAATGCTAATGCCATACAAGCCACAACGATTGGCTTGCAGGGCTTACACTAACATATATAAAGTGCTAACAAAACATCATAAATAAATTTTGTACCTAAAAGAGTGCTAACAAACACTTATCCTTTCCCTCTACCTTCAATGAACTTTTCATTGTCTATTACGATCTTTAAATTATAGGTTTTGTTTACCTTATTGAACATACTCTCATTTGAGACAATTGGTTTGTGCAAGCATTATCAATCACCTAGTTTACTTTGGCTTTACTATTTTTGCATAACAAAAAGCAACAAACATTTGCTCCTTTTGTTGTTGATTATCTTGTACAGTTTGAACTTTAGTTTTCTATTGTTGTTGTCCTTTGTTCTTACAAACTCTTTCCATGTGCCCTGTCTACTTACATGATCTACATTGAATATCTAGTCTAAATCCTCTCCAAATGTGTTGTTTTTTGACAATGTGAGGAAGGTGGATTTTTTTTTCCAAAATCCCTTGAACTGTATTTGTCTCTCCTTTGTTTCTCTCTTTTGTCATGCATAACTTTCTTGCCTTTGCTGTATTAACTGCTTGTTTTTTCTTGCTCACAACCTAAAATGCACCCTCAGTATGCTTCTCTTGTCTACTTGCCCTTTTTTTTTTTGCTCTAGATCATAAAGACATTAATTAACTCTATCAGTGAAATGGATAACAGTTCTCTTGAATCTTTAAAAGAGGAAATCTTAGACTCATATTTCTTAAGAAAGATTTGTGATAACCTTTTTCACTATTGTTTTCTCATTAAACTCGTCCTTGATAAACCTTTAGCTATTCAAAATAGCATTGATTCTATCAGCATATTGCTTGATAGTTTCATTTTCTTTCATCTTGAGATTTTCAAAGTCTCTTCTTTTATTTATCAATTGCTACTGTCTATTCCTATTTGATCCTTAAAACTCTTTTTTTTTATCTATCTTGGGCTTGTTTTGGAGTTTCATAAGCCAAATCCTAGTGAAGATCACATTAAAAACATCATTTTGCAACTAGGACATAGCCTTGTACCTTTTACCACGTTATTCACTATGTTGTTTCATTTGAGCTATGGAGGGATTGGCTCTTAAGGGTGAAAGATCTCAATCAATTTTAGTCCTTCTCACAAGTCATTTGCTTACAGGTAAGTCTTTATTTGCACTACCAAAATGTGGTACTTTTCATTAGCAAAGATTTATGGTGGTGTAGAGAAGCTGCCTAAAGACATGAAGGCCATAACCTGGTTTAAGTTTGTATGCAAGGCTGAAATAGCTTTGTTTCTTTCACACAAAATGGTCTAACAAACTGTCAATGGAACTCAAGCACTCTAAGATGGCAACTCTAGTACCATGTTGAATCTTAATCTAGAATGGACTTGTTAGAGTTCAAGCTAAAAGCTAGAAAAAAAAGAGAAAAACCATAACAAAATAGAAAACAAAGAAATAGACTTTTTCTTAGATAGGTTTCAAAAGTATTTCATCAAAGTGATTTACATTTGAGTCAAAGTGATTCACCTAATATGAACAACCACAAGTATAAATTATTTTCCTACTTACAACAAGATTTTAGAAAGTTAACTAACACAAGAAATTCTCAACAAACATTGCCGGCTACACTGCTATATTAGTGTTCAAAATAGATTGCATAGATACAAAAGAACTAAGGTCCAAAAAAAATAACCAAGTAAGCAACACTTGCAGCCATTTCATTCCAACCTATTTTTCAATGTAAATACATCTACTTTCATTTGAGTACTGTTATTATAGGTTTTCCATTTCCATGCTTATAAAACTAAGTTAAAAGCTTAATAAATTCAAGATGCTTCATTCACCATGGGCATTATATATATTTTAGGAATTGTCCAATCATTACCAATCCCTTATTCAAGTTTTCGAGCCAATTTTACTTTAATCCATTACTTTAACATGAATATATTTTGTGCTAAATACTTGTCTTCATTGGTTCATAGAACTTTTGCTTAAAAACCTGAAGAGGGCCAAGTAACACTAACTAACAAAAGTGTAAATTGATAGCAAACCAATAAAAAAAAGAATGTCCTAATGTAGGTTGAGCTCTAGCAAAACCAAGACTAAAAGCCCTACGACAAAGCAGGCCTTGGCCTTCCTTTGTCCTACATACATCTATGCAGGGATTGCCTTATTTACTTTCATTGTCTTGCATAGATGTTGAAAATGCTCGTCTCCGTGGATGTCGGTTCTATCTATAATTGCTTCATCACATCCACCTTTTAATTAATTATTTTTAATTTAATATAGTAAAAAAATATTATAATTTATTCATGAACATAATTTCAATGTATATAATTTTAATATATATATTA
Source organism: Adansonia rubrostipa (assembly GCA_038381775.1). NCBI lineage: Eukaryota > Viridiplantae > Streptophyta > Magnoliopsida > Malvales > Malvaceae > Adansonia > Adansonia rubrostipa. The sequence continues at coordinate 8,305 of JBBYHM010383453.1, forward strand.
ATATACATATATATACAAAAAGTGTATACAGTATTAGTTTATATATACACTAATATATGCATTAGAAATATAAAGAGAAGCATAAAATATTTTAAGAGAATATTTAAAAGTCGATAGAGGGTATCTTATCCTGCTTTTCAAAAAAAAAAAAATTGGCTCCTCATTTAAAATGGATCGAAGCGAAACTGTTGGACTGATTGGAGTTTGCTTTCCCTATTTCAGCTCGTGTGCAAGCAATAGTGTGTGGGGAGAAAGCTCCTATCGAACCTCCAATTAATTTTTGTTTTCCTGTCCCCCAATTTCTGATATCCCTGGCGTGGTATGGCAGGATGCTATTGGTTTACTTAGTATGGAGGTTGTTTGGTTGGTTTCCACGCTGCAGAATTCCAACCAAATCATGTTTATTCCTTTCGGATAATGTCAAGAACCTTTTCAAGTGTTATTTATTTGTAAAGCGAAATATATGAAAAATATGATGCAACTCAAAGCACCTTAAGTCTCTTATGGCTGGCTTGAGAGAGATCAGATTCTGTCTAAAAATTCCCTATACAAGTGATGAAGGTGAATCCCAAAAAAAAAAAAAAAAAAAGGAAAGAAAGAAAGAAAGAAAGTATAAAGCAGTTTATAGAAGAATCTCATTCCATATGACCTTACAATTTACTTGAAACAAGCAAGATGCCGAACGCTATCCAGATAGCTTCATTGTGGACAACCACGTACTTGGCTTATAATCTGATGTCTCGGGTTAAACAAGATTTCAAAAAGGATTGGTGTCACTTTAGAATCAAAATAAATCTTTCATGTGAATTATGCTACTCAATTATAATAACGATTTGAATATAGGATTTAACTCAGTTGATTTATATAGTAACTCTTAACGGGTGGTATTTAGCAAGCATGAAAAAAATTTACGATAAAGATTTTCCGGGAATCAATTATGAGAGATCTAGACTCAACGCTTGTGAGATATTGCCGGGAATCAATTATGAGAGATCTAGACTCAAGGCCAGTGAGATATCAGGCTCTTTATTTAGAGAAGTCCGCAGAAGAGATTCGTAGCAGTCCCCAGTTACCCTACTCACTCAATGGCCCCTACAGAATGACTTATTGTCGTGGAATGAGCGAGGAATCCACGTACTTAAGAAAGTTCGTTCACGTTTCCTTGGCGATAACATAGAGTCAGATGTACCACGTAATGAATCTGCTGATATATTCTTTTAAATTGCTTCGAAAACACGTTTCATAAAGCTTATTTATATACGGTATACACAGGTCATTAGCTCTTCTATAATCATCGATCTACTTGTATTTGGAGTTTGCTCGTATTGAAAAGGATGATTGAGGAAAGAAAAGACAAGTCTCTTTGTGAGAAATCAATGAAGATGGTGGTGAACATCATTAAACTTTCATCATTTTCTATTGCCAAGATGAGTCTTGGAGTAACTGGACATCCAACAGCAACCACAAATCTCACACCTGCAACCGATTCACATATGGTTCCCGATCACGAACTGCAGCATCCTCGATTATTGCAGAGTAGCTCAAAGCCTTATTCAATCGTGATGCAGCCAGGCGGAGGGACTGAATCTCTCATGGTTCATGAAGAGAAAAGAGACAATGATGGCGTTTTTGCTGCCTATATCAGGAGGGTTCATGAGAAGAACCGAAATAATTTGCGGGAAGCATCAAAGCTTTCTCCCTCCATACTGCCACCGCCACCCACACCATTAAATTAGAAAGAAGTAAAATCGTTCATATATATATACACACACACATCATCTCTACAAATGAATTTTCAGTTCCTAGTTTTTATCTGCCATTATATACTTGCTTAGTATCAAGCATAAATAAGATCCTACTCTATATTGCCTACTTAAAGATGTTAGTTATTTTCCTTTAGCTTTTTGCCTCCAATCTATAATTCCTGCACATCTTTTTTAGATTGTTTGGTATGATCCTGAGTCTCACAGCTTAAGTCATGTTCCCAGCTAATGGTATGATAGGAACTAAATAGTTATAATATATAATATCATATTTGGTTCACTGCTGCTCTATTTTGCATATGAAATGTGCCTGAATTGACCGTCTTTTCTTGATCCATTCATCATTCATATTATTGATTTTGATTTATGGAGTTAAAAGTGAATTGATTGCGTGTTTTTTCCAACTAAATTTGGATGCAAAGACAAATAATCTCGAGATTCTACCTAAATATCTCTTCATTATCTTTTTTGGAAATTAAGGTCACTAAAGTTTGATCTTTAGTTTTTTGAACTAAAAGTTTGACGCTATATCAAAAAACTACATTATTGTTGACTTTCAAATATCACTTTACGAGTATATAAATTGCTTTAATTATTTTATTATAAAATAATTTAAAAAATTTAGACAAAAAAACATAAAAATCTCGAGATTATATTCAAATAACTTTTTTTTTTGGTACTTGAAATTGCCAAAATTTGATCTTTTAATGTCTGTAACTAAGAACACTCACTAATAAATTATATGATTACTGACTAAGAATACTGTATCAATAAATCATATTATTATTGACTATTTGATATTATTTTACAAGTTTCAACTATTTTATTACAAGATAATTAAAAATTAACTTTTTAAAAGAATAAAATGAAACCTCAGAATTTAATCTTATTATGAGTGAATTATTTCAAAAAATCTAACATTTTATGAATGAACCAAATTTCCAAGATATTCTTTTTTGGTAATTTTTATCGCTAAGATGTTGCAGAATAAATAATAAAAACAAAATTTTCCTTTGGAATAAATAATTGATTAAGGGACCAACTTACTTCTTAAAAGCAAATCAAGTTGCATCCACTTACACAGCCAAATTGGCATAGTGGATATGTCAGGGTACTAAACAAACGTTACAGTAATTCCCATTACTTAATAAACTCGAAATCTTCATCTTCTCTAGCAATTAATTAAAATCAAACATCAAATAAAAGGTAGGCGATAAAGGGAACAAAAAACTCATCCATTCAAGACTCTTAGAGTGAGTTGGCAAACTAGAAACAGGAAAAAAAAAAAAAAAGCTAAGATTAAGATAAATGAATGAATATGGTGAAAGGGACAATGAGAATCTCTTTATAGGTTTCTTTGCTTAATAATTGCGTCCTTAATCATGTGAGTTTCAATGTGTCACATTAAAAAACTTGGAATCCTATACTCCATGATTAAGCAATGTTTTTCAAAAGGTGTGGCATAAAGTCTTTTATCAGGAATTTTTTTCCAGCGAACCTATCATCTTGATAGGAACATTTGTGTTTCACATGATTTATTGTAATCATTGAAAAAAATTTATTTCCAAAATTGCTTATGTTTAGATTTCGGAAAATTGCACAACAAAAAAAAAAAAAAAAGGCGCGCAAACAAACGTGTTTTGATCAGTTATGTATGTTCACAGTGGATGGTTCTTCTATTATTAAAAAAAAAAAAATTAAAGCATAATAGGATCTCTCTCAATGGTTATCCAAATCAACCCAAAGACATTTTGTACATCCTACATAATAAATATCTTTACAAGAACATTAGCGTAACTTACGTCCTATATAATTGAACTTAACATTAATTTTTACGCAGATCACAAACCTTTAATTTTATTAAATTACGTAATTGAACTTCGATTGTTAATAAATTAGGTCACTTAATTTTATTAAATAATTTTAATATAAAAATTGACTCAGCGTGCATGTATGATTTATGTTTTATATCTCATCAAGAAAATTTTTAGCATACATATATCATATATCCATGTTGACTCAACTATTTCATTAAAATTACTTAACGGAGTAGCGTAAGTAAATTTATTAGCAACAGAAGTTTAGTGATATAATTCGATAAAATTAAGAGTTTATTTCCTATAAAATTTATAGAACCACTTTATGATATAAAAATCTCAAGTAGAATAGGATTCGAACTCAACGTGGGATAAGCACTAAAAGATCGTGAATTACACACAAATTAGAAGTCCACAAATTGTCACCTTTGTTTTGAATTCTAACTTCTTAAGCTTCTTCCATCATTGACACCCAATAGCAACTCTCCAATTTTATCTATTTTCCAACGCCTTGAAGAATTCTTCAAGCACAAGACTTTTTCCAATCATTGGCCTTCAATATTACATGACTAGATATAACGAATCAAGGATTGATTCCCTCTTATGGCTAATGCACATGTAGCCGTCAAGCCAAAGCACTAGTTGACTTCGAAGAAATGAACTCGATCATTTGTAATACTCAGTTTGCCCTAAGTGACCCATTTGTATTAGGTAGTTAAAAAAAATTCATTAAGCCAAGGCTGGTTAGGAAAAAAATGCCCAAGTTTACTCTGATTCGGGCCTATAAAATTTTTTTATTAAAATATTAAAGTTACTAAAGAAAGGGACAGGATTTAAAAAAAGAAAGCATCTATAATTTTATTTTAGCGGACAAAAATACAAAGAAAGGAAAAGAAAGCCCTAAAAGAAAAAAAAAAGAGCTTAAGATTTTGAGATTAGATCTAAAATTGAAGATTTAAGGTATAATTAAACGTAATTTCAATCAATTTTACATTTTTAATAGTTTTACTTACAAAGCCGTGTTTTAGTTTTATTAGTTTCTAAGTTGCAAATTATCCCAACGTGGTTACGGTGACTTTTCGATAACATGATAGGTACCGTTGGAAATATCTTATTGAGAGCTTTCTAACAGTTTTTGTGGCAATTAGGATTTATATTTTTGATAAATAAATTTTTCCTCTTTTTTTTTGTGTGTTTTGAAAATGGGTTTTTGATAGTTTCAATAAGTCAATTTTGTATCACTAGAGTTCTATGTTCTGGTTGTCACTTTTGTTGATCTTTGGATGATTTTTGTAATATGAAATGTGATTGTTCTAGTGGTATATATAGTTTGATAATATAAGTCTTGTGTCAAGAGAATTATAGTTCTAAAGTTGGCTCGATGAATTGAAAACCCAAAAATTTTGAACAAACAGTGATGATCTAGTGAATTTTGGCTATCAGAGAATAGGATTCTGATTAGTTTTACAACCTAAATGAATTTTGGTTTTGAACGACATATGTGAGCTTTGTTTTAAAACTAATTACTCCACTGGATTCGACCTAATTTGTTAGTTACAAGTGCTCAAAGTAAGTCAAATGACCATGAAAATCTGAAGTTTCAACATTTTGTAGAATTTTGTTTTTAATTATTTTAAAAGCTATTTTTTGTCCAATAAGCGATATATGTTGCTACGAAAAGAATGAATTTTCAATATTTAAAGTTTGTTATGAATAAATATAATTTTAGTAAATTACTTTTGAATCGATATATTTTTTAAAATTGGATTTTTACAAAGAAAAATTCACAAATTTTACTTATTTATGATTCTTTATAATCATTTGTAATTTTATTACTAATTTTGTGTATTAACTGTAATTTCCTAATTTCTAAATGTTTTTATATTTTTCTAAATTATAAAAGTAGTTTGGCTTTGAAAATAATTTCGATTTCCAAAAAATTGCCACAAACTCTAAGTTTTAGGAAGTCTCGGTGCAGTAAGTAATCAGATTACAAAAAATTTTTAAATAAGATATAAACATGGTGGTGTAAACATGTTAAAAACACTAATCTGAGACTCACTAAACATGATCATCGTGTAAATTAATCATTTAGATTAAGAAACCTAAAGAACTATTCAAAATTCAAACATATCTCAATCTTGAGAAGTCTTTTAGCAATTCCATGACCCAATTATCAAAAACACCAAGCCTGATTGTCATAAACCATAGCTATCCAAGCATCCAATCTCTAACAGTTAACCATACAGGTGACTTTGAAAACCTTCAATAAGGAAGAGAATTTGTTGTCGAGAGCAGCGCTAACAGCTTAGGTTCCAATAAACCTACCTTTGCACTCAGAAGACCTTGATGCAATAACCAAAATAAAGAAGAAAACTAGTTTTCCTCTTGTTGCAAAGTAGTTAGCATAATCTTCGATAGGGATTCTTAAAGGATGTTGCACAATCCTATTTTCGTCTCTCTTGGCCAATTTCTAAAGCCTTTATTCAGCTATGAGGAATGGCTAACATGGATTTATATAGCCTAGGATTTAAAATTTTAATTTTTGAGAAATTACAATTGTGCCACTGGCCTATTTGAACTTATTTAAATTACACATAAGTAACCATTACTTGTATTAGACGAATAAACCAAGTCTTAATTTAATTTCTACTAATCACCCTTTTGTGTGTGACCTATTAGAACCCCATTATACTGGCAATAAATATAAAAAAACCTAATTAAGAATATTCTATATTTATAAACCAAGATTGGCATCTAGCAATGCATCATGGCCACCTAACATGCCAAGAGTGTCAATATGGTTTTGACAAGCCCTTCAGTGTTTAGTATCTTAGTGTAATAAATACCATTTCATCATATATCCCAAAATTAGCAATAGCATGGTTCAATGTCTACTCTCAACCTATTCCATATTAGTATGCAACCCTTATGTGTTAACTCCATAATTAATATTGCATTAGCCAAGGACTTTGAGTTAACCCGGGCTAAGTATATTTGAGATTTGTCCCTTCATATAACTTAGGGTGATGTATCCTTTTTGGACCATTCTTTCACCTACAATAAGATTCATGCCAACCCAAAACCAGCCTATCATAAGCATCCATCTGTTGTGGACCCATTTGTGATGGCCTACACAAGCTAGTTGCACATATTTACCATAGTCCATAAAGAGTTGGACATCTTTCTTTACTTACTTTAAAGCCCATACAAGCTGGTGGCACTTGTCTTCCTTAGTCAACAAAGAGCTGTATGTCTTTCTTTACCTATTTTAAAGCCTACACAAGCTGATGGCACTTGTTTGGGGTAAAACTCAAAAAATAGCCTAATAGAGAGGTTAAACCCTACAAAACCAATCAAAATCTTTTTTTTTGCAATTACATTTAACCCATCTCGACTTGATACTAAATAGCTTTTTACTCTTTTGCAAGCATACGAAACCATCGTCCTACTCGAACAAAATGGTGTTTATTTGTCTTTGCCCTGTTCCTAATACTTAGCAATAGCCAAAGAGAGGTAGCTGTAGACACCTTATTTCATTCAACCCACTGTTGGTACCCTAAGACTCAATTAAAGGATGATAAAATCAAAAATTAAAATAAAAACTGGAAGACGACCACTGGGTGCTGTGTCATCAGGCACTATTAAGCAATATGGCATCAGGTGAAAAGATTTTTCTGGAAGATCTAAAATGCCTATGGGTCGTATTAAAGGAAAATATTAAAATAAGGTATCAAAAACCACTTTTCATGGTGTCACTGAAGTCATTCAGATGAGTACACGATCAATTTCCCACTGTTTGTGACCAAGTTAAGGAAATC
>JBBYHM010383464.1:1976-15704 GCA_038381775.1 Adansonia rubrostipa
ATATACATTTATTATATGTATCAAAAATAACATTTCCAACCTACACGAACAAGAAAAAGAATCAACATGTTCATCCCCCATAGCATAAATTTTTGATGTAATTTAAACTTATTTGTAAGTCAAATTTAATTCAAATTTAAAATTTTTTTTCAAAGTTTGTTTTATTTTTTAATGATTTATTTTTTTTTGACCGAGTTAATTTTTTTAATTTAATATTTTAACCAAACCCTAAATAAATCTAAACTCTTTTAAATATCAAATGAAATTTTAAATTTAAACCGATAATCAATCTTTAAACAAGTCTAATTACACCTTAAACAGGCTTGATTTCAATTTTTTTTTTTTTACAGTTTTTTATATTAGCCCGACATTATTTCAGTTTAGTCCTCATAATTAGTGGCAGTTTAGAATCCAGTCAAACACATTGGATATAAGCTAATTTAAGCACCAAGTGATCTTTAAATGAAATTAAAGTAAACCTTTTACTTTGAAGCCTTGTTAAAAATTCTTGTTTATAAGGTTTGACAACCAAATTCCAGAAAATAAAAGTGACACAGAGAGAGACATTCAAAAATCTGATCATCAAAAAAAATCTTCTAAAGATAATTGCATGAACTCACTTATCCCATCCCATGACATTCTGTTCCTCGTAGAAACAAGTTCATAATATATGAAATTATGAATATATACTGTACAACAAAAAATATATGAATATCAACATGAAAAAAAAAATTCAACCTTAGAACCCTCCATTTTCGCCTGTGTTGAAAAAGCACTGTCAAACTGCAGAAAGGCTCGCCCACTTGCCAAGATCGTAAGGATCAGCATAGTAATACAGCTTGATTCTATTTGACAGCGATAAGCCTGCAGCAACAGGAGGAGCACTAAGACCCAAATCATCTTGCTCTGCCGGCTCGTCCGCAAATGCTGCAACATCTCCAAGAAGTTTGAAAGAGATTCTCCGGGCTTGTATTTGTTGAGGGAAATCAAAGTACATAGCTGTTCCGGGTTTCGCCTCTGGCAATCTATATTCCGCAATAGTCACCATGTTGAAACCTGCTCCATCCTGTGATTTTTTTTTTTTTTAATGAGTTTCCCAGGAAAGGTTTTTGTTTTAGGAATCTAAAACAGAGTTTTATTCATTAGGAAAATAGGGACAGAAATCTAAATCACATAAATGAACTTGTTGTAAACATAATGCGTTCAAGTTCAGTCTGTTTAATAAACAAACCTCAAAATCCTGATCATAACTGTTTTGAGGTTTGTTTAGGTCGATAAATAAACAGAAATCGAACTGTTCATAAACTATTCATCGAATATTTTTTTTCATTTTCAGCCCTAATATCAAACAATTTTTTATCTCTCCCACCAAGACGAAAGCAAACAAAAAATGTCAAATCCCTCAGAGCTTTCTCTCCCTTTCTCTCCAACTTCCCACTTTCCATCCCTTTCAAATCTAAAATTAGGCTTCAGAACTAATTTTATTGTGTTTTACTTACCCTGGTTAAAATTAACAAGTACCATAAAGGCAGGTCTATCAGATACCTGTAGTGCAGATACTTGAATATATAGAACAGCTGGAGAGATATGTCTGTCTTCTAAAAAGGTTATTGATGTATCCCATATATCTACATCTGAAGATGGTGAATGGGTAATTCGAGGCTTTATTGCACTGAAAGCATCCAGTCGGAATCCAGCAAGCAATGGTGAAGGAGGCAGATACTGCTCTAAGACCAGATCATTGTCCGTTAGCCTCTCAGCCTCAATTGGAACCTGAAAGTGAACAAGGATTAGCAAAAAGCAATGCATGCGAAGTATGAACTTAGAGCAAAAAACTGGAACTATGCATAAACAGAGCACTTAAGCACAACTATTACCTTGAATCTATTTAATTGTGGAGCTCGGTCCAACCAGTTTCTATAATTCATTTGGTCAGTACTTTGCGATGATGTAAGCTCCATCTCTTTTCTCACAGGGCTTCCAGCTATCAGTATTCGTTTGGCATGAAGGCATGGATCGCATTCAATTGTTCCACCAAAAGAGGCACATCGAGTTTCTTGTGAAAAGGGATTTTCATCCAGAGACAATAGATTAAAGTCCTTATCAAAATTAACAGAGGTTGAACCAGGCCGCTGAAGGCGTAGTGTTATCCAAACAATGCGACATCTAACAGGATTCCTGAAAGTAAATTTTATATGGCGTGGCAACTTATCCTCTCTTTCAGACTTTTCAGGTCCATAAAATTCCACTGACGAGCTAATAAGCGACTGGACATCCCATTTTCCCACACAGGACCTTTCTTCCCTGTCTATTTTATTGCTCACCCAGATTTGCACCTGCATAATAATAGGAGAAATCATTCAAAAGTTGCAACTTTCAGAAAAGTTAAAAAGACTACTTCTTATTGCAGAAAAGAAACCTGAAATGAAATTTCGGGACACAAGGAAAAGAAATTCAAGGCCTATGATACACGGGGCAAAGAGTCGACATAATACACAGACACATTAAGATAGAAAACACAAAGAAATGATAGGGCAAGATAATCGTAAAAACATAACAACCTCTGGTATACAATATGAAAGAATATAGCATGAATGGCAGAAATAAGAGGGCACGACAACTATGAGGGCAAAAGAAGAAATGCAGCTCAAGTATTCAAAAACTATCCAAACAATATGCATAATTATGTTCAACATGACAAACATATAATTCCGACCTACTTGTATGATAAACATCTGAGCCATAAGAGCAATATCAAATCCATTTCTTAATTAGAGGTCTTCGGTTTGAATCTTAGGGAGGGGAATGGGTATTATGGCATTGGAGAGGGCTATTTCCTGCTGTAATTCAAACAAAAACAAAACATTCATTATTTGTGTAACTAAAGCTCAACATTTTCTGAAGTAAAACATAACGAGAAGATACACTAATTTAAAACTATGACTGAAGTTCAACATTTGCTGCATAATTGAGCAGAAATATTAATTTAAAGTTGCTTCTAGGAACGATAAAAACACAAATAAGGCTTCATTATGGATACCACTAGACCTTAGCCATTTACCTTAACAAGATAAAAGTACGGCAAGAAGATGGCTACACTTACCATGGGAGCATCAACTTCAGAATAACCACACGGACTTACAAGCAATATGACTCCACTGACATCTGAAAGTGTGCCAAGAACAATAACAAATTCGGCAGAGGTAGTATTAGAGGGAGCCTTCCAATATGAATGCCTTGATCCAGACCCCAGTGGAGTGAGTAACGACAAGAATGGTGCTGAATCTGTAGCTGTCTCAACCTACAGTTTTATTGGAAGTGGTTAGATGCCAAGAAAAACTAAATCAAAACATTTCAACATGTTTCTCAACAAAAATATGAAGCATAAATCTTGCAGCATGAAGATCACATAGCAGTCCCAAAAGACACTAATCCCTTAATCCTACTAGAATATCATCTATGAACAATAAAGCATTACATTTTTTCTATATGCCAGCCCAACTTTCTAGACATGTCTATTATTAGACTGTAATACTAAAGTTTGAGAATAGTAATTCAGTTATCACCAATTCATTTTTCTGTAGTGAATTTAGTTGTAATATTATTAACTTATTTCAAAAGTTTTTGCTACAAAACTCAAAGTAATGATGGGGACAATGGACGATACAGTTAAGATGCATGCCTCGTCTCTTTCGAGTGAAAAGAATATCTTTCCTAATTGATTTAAATACCAAGAAGAATAGACCTGCCCTTACAAAATATGGTTTATGTACGCATTTGGTAATGAAACTATATAGTCAAACATTTGAGTCGGTACCTAAAGCTCAAAAATACACAACTAGGTATTCAAAACTTTGCTTCACTTGAATACATTGCACAATCCCATAAATATTGCAAAAGGAAGGCTGGCATGTCCCCAATTGGCTATCAAAATTCAATGTCAGGTTTCAAGTACCTAACTGCGCATTGTTAAACTTTGGGTATAAAATCGAACATTTGACCATACTTCAGGTGCCAAATGCATCCTTAAACCTAATTATGAACTAAAATACGCATGAATTACAAATAAGTTCATATTTTAATCAGGCAATGTAGCATCACTAGACAATGAGAGATACAATGTGTTTCATAATCTGGAAAGGTGATGGCAGATAACAAGCATGAAGCAGCTGGGGAAGATAGAACCCTCCATATCCTTCTGCATTTATGTTGAACTAATAAAGGTAACAAATAGCAGACTCTTTTCATGTGAATACTTAGGAAACCTGGTTATTCAAGAGAACCAACTAATCCAGACTTTGCATCAATGTAATAAACATATTAGAATAGAAGCCAAGGCTATACCGAGTGTAGAAAGCTGGCGAATGGAAACTCAGCAAGTGATTCCTCCCCAGCAAGTAATTGTTTCAAAACAGCTTGCTGATTACCAGAGGGCTGACTCCCGTCAGAAAGGCCATCCAGGAACGAGGGCCCCGTAACCTCATCCAAAGCTTTATAAGCTGCACTGTCAGCCCGGGCTCTTCTTCGAGAGCTAATCAACACCCTAACATAGTCCAAGACCAATGCATCAAGAATTATCTCATGACAGCACTGCTTGCAGATAACACTCTCCAGTGTCACTGAATGATTTGTAGGAATATCGACATGGCTACCAAGACTTGATCCACCCTGACTTGAGAACCCATTATAATTTGTTGCCTCCTTTGTATAATTTGGCAGAAGAAGGGCTCCCCTCCCTGCACAACAAACTCGACAAGCCTTTCTCTGACAATGAGAACACAAGAAAACAGATTTTGAACCTTCCTTAGATGACAACATAGAGGGAGCAGATAGAGTCACCTTAGTCTCAGCACGCACTTCACACATGCCCCCATAACAGCTCTCCCCAATTCTACTAACATTCCAGAAATCTATAACACTACCCTCAATTTTCCCAAGACCGATAGCACCATTAATCCTGTCCTCAAGAGCAGCTTGCCCAAGCAACGCCAGGGTGCTTGCAATGCTGCATAATCTTCCCATGTATGATTCATCAAGCAAAAAATTTGGATTTACAGTAGCTGGATCAATTCCAATTGACAACAAAGCTCTATCTCTTTCAGCAGCAGAAAGATTAAGCTGGAGACGTTCAATTTCCAATTTCATTGCTTCAATGAAGTTTAGCTTTCTTTCCTGCAAAATTTGATCAATTGAATGGGCAAGTTTTATAATCTATCAGGTTGACAATTGGCACCTAAAAAACTTGTATATTTATCTATCTTAAGTGAAAGTAATTAGTAGAATATATATATATATATATATATATATATATTTATATGCTCTAATCCTCAAAAATGACAATACATGCATTCATCATGCAATGCCCAAAAATATTGAAAGCCAATGTGGTAAGCATCATTCCAGTGAAAATCCCAAGAGGAAGAGGTAGATATTCATAACATTTTGCTACTTAATTGAAATGAGATGCTGCTATTAAGATAAAAGGGAATTGAGGCCCACAGATGGATCATCTTTAGCCTCGTGGCAATGCTGCTAGGAATTTATTCCCATTTTTTATATTAGTTGGCTTATGCTTCGAACAAACTGGGAGCTTTTAGCTAATTGCAGAGAAGCTAGAGGAAAAGCTTTAAATGATTGTGACAACAAAAAATCAGCACATCCCTTGCTGAGTTTAAAGAGGGGGAGATGTAGAGACTTTGATTGAGCAGATCATTCACAATGGGGATAATTCTAGCTTTCTGAATCATTTTTGGAATTTTGGACTTTTTTCTTGAGTCTACTAATATGTTAAAATTTAAGTTTTACAGTATATTTGGTTTATATTAGTATTCATCAGCAAAAGATTATTGGGACAGCGACAGGGAAGGATCAGCTAAAATGCAAATTAGCATTGAATAATGGAGGCATTAGAGATCATTCCATGTATAAAGATGTAAAAGGATTCAGAAAGCAAAAATCCAAAGCTTTATATATTCTCACACTCCCTTATGTGCATACATACATAAATTGAAACAATAAACAATCAAGCAAATCTCAAACAAAATATGATTTTCAATAAGATATGATAAGTATGGGAATACCATCTCAGCATGCTCTTTCTATGATCAATTCCTATTTACCTTCTATTTTTAACATACAAATGTTCGAAAAAAAATTAAAAAAAAAAAAAGATACATCTGTAAACTTCTTATAAAACAGAAAGCAATCACATGATCAACAAACACAAATGACTTATATTAAAAAATAAATGGAGACAACGAGGAACATACAAGCAACAAGTGGTGATATACCATACGTAGCCCTGCAAGCGATTTTAGACAGTTTATGTACTTCTGGGAACCATTCTCTTGAGACCTCCCATCCTGTGATGTAGAGGATTTATGATCAGTTTTGGGACCGTGATAGTCAAGAACAGCTTGGTCCAAAAAATCAAGCAAATTGCCTCCCTTGGAATCAGCATTTTCTGTAACTGGCTGAGAAACAGATTCAGAAAATACATCACCTCCAGTTAATAGGTCAACCCAATCATTGGCAGAACCCTGTTTTGCTGATGTTGACACAGCTTCATTGGATAGAGAAGTGCCAGAAAGTGGGCTTGTGTCTGAATCAGTCAGAGAAGGATTGGTTTCCTTTCGAAATTTCTTTGCATGCTCAGTTAGTCTGGCACCATACCCTTCATTAGCAAATACTCCATTCCAAGGGAGAGAAACTCCAAGGATTTCTACCTATAAAATTTTTAATAAATACAGAATCATCACCCCACTGCCTAAATCAAAATGAAAGAAGAAAGAAACAAATTAAAAAAGGGGGCAGGGAAGGAAATTAGAATTAATATTCAGAATTGTCAAGTCAAGATAACTGCAGATGAACCCAGAGAAAGGTTGTGTCCAAGAGAGAAATGGAACAGTAATTTAACTGCATTTCCCCTTATAACTACAATAACAAAGGATACTTAGTGGTCTACTCCATTAACAGCTCTAATTGCTCTCCTAACCCTTCTCTCACATGAAAAAAATATACAAAATAAAGAGTTCAGAGAAAAATTAATAATCAAGCAATCTCTGTCTTGCGGTTTCCTACTACTCTTATTCATCTATCACTAAAACTCGACTTCAAATACCCAATACATGCACATGCTACACAGTTTAGAAGACACACGTTAATTGTGCAATAAAGATGCAAATTTAGAATAAAAAGCATATGTTGCATCAAGCAAATATTTCAGAGAACTGCTTTTACCTCACCAAGAGTCATTGGACTACCAGAAGCAGCAGGATAAAATGTAAGTGCCACAACACGGGTAAGAAAGTCTAGTTCTCCCTCTAATTCTTCAAAATCATACAATAGTGATAGAGGAGGTGTAACTTGATCATGAAGGCGTGCACCAGCTCCGGTGACAGCCATGTCCTCCGCACTACTTGGGCCTAATAAGGGAATCAGAAGATTTGTCCCATTTCCACACTGAGGTATGAAAGCCCCCTGTTGACGCATTCCACAATGGATTAGAACAATATCCAGATTCAAATAAATCAGAATGGATGACAAAACCATGTTATTTTAGGGGAACCTTTGAGAGAGAGGAATTTAAAAGAAATTGATAAAATTTCATGGTACAGCCATAAAATTACAATCACCCTGGAAAAATTGCAGAGAGTGACAATACAAGTGAACAAACCTCAACAACTGGTTTAAGCCCATCTAGGTTGCGCCCTGTCCTCACATCAACAGTTGAAGGATAAGTTGAATCATCTGCACCATGGGAAACTGTGAGTAGCAGCTGACAGACATGGCATGGTTCACCAAGATAGATAAAAAGTTCAACAACATCAGCAGCTTGGGGACAAACCTGCAGGAGAGTAGATGCATGCATTCTGACAAAGATTAAAAACTACAATATAAAGAAGGGCAACTAACGATATCGCCCTTCAAACAACAATTGCTAAGTTACGTAAAATTTTCCTAGATGATGATGAAGGGGAAAACTGTAAATACCCAGATTAGATCCTTTTTCTTGAAACTCAGTAGACTAGCTCCACCATTAGAAGTTGGGAAAATACTGCCGACCGGCTTAAGAAAAAAACCAGATGGTCGAGAGAGTACCTGTGATGAACAGTAAGATAAGTGATGTAGACTGATACATATAAACAGCAAATCAACTATAACTTTCTTTCCAAATCATATATTGCTTTTAGGCAAGAATAAAAACCCTTCACGAGTAATGTGCATGGTAATCTAAATACTAAAGCAACTACACTCAGTATTTTCAACAGCATATATTAAAAACCAATACTGAAGCCATGTACTAACTTAGTGGCTTATTGACATCTTATAACCAACTAGTACCAAGAGTAGCTCACAAATAGTAGTTAAGTTTAGCTTCAGCAACAGAGTTTCACATCCAAGGCCACATTCAGTTTTTTGAGAAAGTTAATTTTATCTATATAAAGGCTAAAAGCTAAATTGTCAAAAACAAAGAAAAGGTAAAAGAAAAATTAAACATTTACTGGCAAGCCAGGGACATTAAAGGTCTATCACGACGGTCAGATTGTAACCATAAACTTGAAACCTAGACATGCACTTGACTTACGTACATGCAAAGGTTGAACCGGAACAGATGGAAGATGCTTGAAAAGCCTTATTCCAAGGAACATCTCCAACTGCTTTTGACGAGAACTATCCACAACTGCATTTTTATATCTCCTTTGAAGAGTGATTTTCATATTTGTTGCTGCAGTAAACTGCTTGAATTTTCCTACTTCTTCATTGAATATGCTTAGAATTTGGCTATGCATGGCTTTGGAACCAGTATATAGTGTTGCATGGATATCACCAGCAAGCAGAAAAAGATCTGCTAGCTGAGATACAGGCGATAAAATTGTTGACCTCTTGAACTCATCAAATGTCATGTTAAATCTCTTCCATGGTTTATCTGGACATGGATGATTCCAGGTTGTGGTCCTCGTATTGTGATCAATATAATAAGTTTTCCCCGTTACTGCATCACATCGTTTCTCCCAACCAGGTGGGAGTGGCGCAGTATAGCCAACATAGTTATTAACTGACCGGTAATCATATGCCAAATCACTATCAAGAGATATGCCAAGCCGCCGACACTGCTCAACAAACACTTGCAGTGCCCCAAAGTAACTAGCAGCATTGGTTCTATCCAAAGAATCTGCACAATTGAAACGTAGCACACCGTTTTGACGGGATCTTAAGCAGAAGGCCCCTTCAAAGTCATCATTGTAGATGATTTCACCTCTGCAATCCTTAAGTTGCTGTCGTGATGGCAAATAATCACCTTCGGAAATGCCTATAGCCAGAGTGGGTGCTTTTAGAAGTTTCCACAATTCTTCAATTGTTTGTTGTTCACCATGTAACTTTATCTGGGCATGCCAGTCATAATTTATTAAATGAATTCGAGTATAAGGAAGCCTGCCAGTGGATTTAATATGGTTTAATGATTTCGCAAAATGCTTAACTAAAATGCATTCAGACTTTCCTTCTGCATTACGAAGCAAGTTGACACAAACAATTGGAACAGAAGCCCTTTTATTCTGATTTTCCCCAATACCAACAGTTAAGTTACGAGCATCATATCGTTTACTTAATCTTTGATAATACTGTAAGCTTCCTTTATAAGGATGCTGATCTGAAACATAAATTTCTGCTTCAGCAGCAGTGATTTTTAGTTCTGCACCCCACCAGATTGGAATTGTGCCCCGTCGCCAGATGTAAGTGCTAAAGGGTATCCCCTGACCAGCCCTTTTAGGTACCCATACAAGTTGTTCACACTCTACTTCATTCCCTATGAAGATGAACATGCTTCATAAGTTACAAGACAACTCGTGCAATAACAAGCTGCAAGATGAAAGTCAGGATAAAATGTGTAGTGATGCAAAATGAAATGCAAAAAAGTTAATTTAAAAGAGAACAAAGAAGCTTACATCTACATGACATAACATGCAATACGAATATCCTAAATGATATGAAAGATACAGTAGGATGAAAAAACTTGAAAAGAAGGTTTAGTTTATCTTAATCTAAAATCAATTCAAGTTTACAAGTTTATACACATTTTTGAAATAATTTCACTGTTTCCTTTCTGGTTGATCAAAATATTTTAGCAAAGATCAAGAGACGTATCAGCAAGAGATTGTCAAACCAATTATGCTGCATAAAGCTCAACACACACGGAAAGACTCTAAAAAAAAGGTGAAAAATGTCACGTCCCACCCATATTACTTACTTGGATAACCACTCATCATTAGAGCCCGAAGAAACAATATACCCACGCACCGTAAGCTATTTTTAATCTCCTCCCAGCAGCAAGATAGATAAGCCAATTCAAAACAAGGCATTAATTTGAAAAACAAAAATGTAAACAAAAAATATAAAAGGAGTAGTTACAACAAAAGACAGGGTTCATAACCGTGTTTAAATACTTGTGTGAGAGAAAAACAATAATTTCTTCAGAACAACAAACAACTGGAAATTTTCTAGAAGAATGGAATCTGTTTTCAAACAGATAATAGATTATCTTACCTGTGCTAAAACATGAATTTATACCCCTAGCCAAGTATCGGGTACCAGGATGCAGCCTACTGCGACGAGCTATGAGAGCAACAATCCCTTCTACCTGACCTGAACTACCAAAACTTCGACTTTCTGCAAAACCCTAGACATTAATATCAAGAAAGCAGTATTAAAATATCAATTAAATCCTCAAACATTATATCATCACATTGTCAACATTGATAAACCATTATTAAAGTAGGTTAGGCAAAGACTGTAAGCAATTAGAGATGAGAAAAACGTTAGACAATCCAAACACAGGTAACGGGAACAAAAAGGGGAGGTGTAAACAATTAAAGATGTAAAAACGCTTTAATAGGATTCTAGGATACAGTCCTAAGCTTATAACTTTTTAGGAGTGATACAGGATAGAGGACAAAATAGATCAATAGGTATGATCTTTAGATGCACATATTCCATTATGGTATCAAGAATTGTTAAGAAAACAGTTAAACCAGAAACAAAGCCAGGAACTGAGGAGCATGTCACAACAAAATAATCATGGGCATGAATACATGAATAGAACATTTTACTACCACATATAGAGGCAGTAAAGCAGAAAATCTTATATCTAGAAAGAAACCGGATTAAAAAGAAAAAAAAGCAATCACATGAACATTAAATTGAAAATACCGAGTATGAAGTAAAACCTGCAGAAGAATGACACAGTGTTGCATTAACCCAATGTTTTTAAAAGGCATTGAGAGCCATCCATTCCAAACAAATTCGTCATCAGGGCTGAGCAGGGACATGAGGCTTGGAAAGGGTCGAGTGAGATCTCTTGTCTCACAAAAGTAGTGCATCCCATCAATTTCGAGCTCAGCCAATTCTTGTACATTCTTTACTTCTCCTTTACCCTGGGGCTGAGGATTCTGGAGTGGTATTTTGATCCACTGACTCTCAGTGACAGTAAACACACATCCCCCACCAGGCAAATAGGGAATGCTAGCAGCTAGCTTTGTAGCAACAAGAAGTAAACCATAGCTTCCCAAGGCAGCATAACCCAATATTGCCCTGGCATGAATTTTACTCCTACACTGCCAGGGTGATCCATTGGTAACATAATCTAAAGCTTCATTCTCGGACCTAAAAACATCCAAACCCAACTTCCCATGGTAGCGAAGTGCCCCAGTTGTCGGATCAACATAAATAACCTGAGTGTCAATCCTAGTAGACAAGGTAACAACAATATAAACTTCACCTGTATCCAACGTAACCACAACAATTGATGTGCTTCTTGAACCACCAACTACAAGCAAAACCAGACATTATCAGCTAACAAGCTAAACCATAGTTAACTAAACACGGAAAACACGATTAACCCAAAGAAATAAATCCAAAAAAGTGATCACCTGGTGATTCCATGCGCTCTCAAAAATGAAACCACTAACTAAAAACTTTCTGAAAAATCCAGAATGTTCACTGTCCCTAACGAAGAAATTCAATAACCTGTTCAAACAAAATTAAACCCACAATAAACAAAGTCAAATTCTCTACTTTTCTTTTGTTTACGTCAACAAATTGTTGAAATGACCAATAAATTCATCAAATCTAGAGACATATAAACTCCATATGAAAGCAAAATCAAACATTGAAGCAATAAATTGAAGATATATAAATATAAATATAAATAAATTCCATAAATCTAGATCACAAGATTCATATTTTCTAGCTTCTGAGATCTAAAACATGCAAATATAACTTCAAAAAGATGAGATTATAAAGAAAAGAATACTTCAGCTGAAACTAAGGAGACCACCTGATTTCCTGCTCTTTTACTACGATTTCAAATCAAAGCAAGGATAAGAAAAAAAAAAAAAAAAGAAACTTATTGAGATTTACCAAAATAGCAATTAACTTAAAGAAGACTAACTAAATAAATGAGTGAAAGAAGCTAATGAGACACTGAAAGAAATGAAGGAATTGACGAATAAAAGAAGAAATGGAGATGTAAAATAAATACTATTATTATTAAGAAAATAAAAAAATAAAACCAAGACAAAGGAAGAAAATTACAATTTGATAAGCAAATAAAGTGACCGGAATGTTGGAACATCCGAGAGGGAAACACGGGGGCATCGAAGCTGCCAGAGACAAAAGAAAGAAATGTTTAAAAGCCCAAGAAGGAATCAAAGATCGCCTGCGGTTGCATGCACGAACAATTGTCCAATGATACACTGCCACCTCTGTATATTAAATTTAAGACATCCATGATTTTTTTTTTCCTCCGGCCGAAGGCCGGTTGTTTTTTTTTTTTTTTTGTATTTCATTCCGTTTTTTATACATATATTTCTTTGTTACCGTATATTTATTAAGGTAATCAGTATCGTATTAATAAATATATTATTTTTTATATTGATATGTATCGATATAAGTATGTTTTGATATGTCATTTTAAGTTTATCGAAATTTGAACATTTATAATTTTTATATATATACAATATTTTTAAATATGAAATAAATGAGATTAAATAAATTTTATATATCAAATAATTATTAATAATATATAATATTTTTAAAAAATTCATTGAATATAAAAAGATCAATATCAGTCAAGTAGTAAAATTAAAATTTTTTAATGATCGTTAAATTTACGAATAATTATACCTAATATTCATTAAATTTATGAATAATTATGTGTAATATTTATTAAATTTAAGATCAATATCAATTTAATTTTTTACAAACTTATATTATGTATCCACCAATATAGCTATTTTCAGCTTATACGACCCAAATGGGTCAATAACTACTGATATAATTAGTACAGACCGAAATAAAATCAACTATCGCTATTACCGTCATATGCAAAATAAATACGTATTAATCAGTACGGTATTAATAACATTGGTATTTACTTTTTATTTTTAAAAAATTGAAAAAAAAAAGGCTTGGACTTTTTTAATAATTAATTTTCATAAAAAATATGAGAATTTTAATTTACATAATAAGAATTAAACAAAAACGTCATTACTAATAATAATAAAAACGTTTACATTTGAACTTTGGATAATATTTCTTATTTTTTTTTTAATATCTTGTTTACATGTTCAATATGCTATCGTTTTAAAGTTAAAATTAGAGAATCTGGACTTCTAATATTTTTAAATAAATGTTTTTTTCCCTACTAAGCAAAATAAACAAATTTATAAG
>JBBYHM010383475.1:0-15702 GCA_038381775.1 Adansonia rubrostipa
ATGACACTGATGCTTTGATTTCATAGGAAAAGCTTTTCTTCCCATCATTTTTTGGAGTTAAAGTTCATTTGTCAATTGTGACAAATGAACAGTAAGATTGAGCACCATAAGCTTATTCTCCTTATTCAGAAGAATGACTTTAATGCTTTGGTTTCATAAGAAAAGCTTTTCTTCCCATCATTTTTTAGAGTTAAAATTCATTTGTCAATTGGGACAAACACAGATTCACATAGTAATCTCCTTTCCTTTCATGATTAGGCACCATTTTCAAAGAAGCCAAAGTATAAATTTCATTTATTCCAATGCAGGGAATGAGTTTATGGTGCCCAATCATGAAAAGAAAGGAGATTATTAAGTGAATCCGTGTTTGTCCCAATTCACAAACGAATTTAATTCTAAAAAATGGTGGAAAGAGAAGTATTTCTTATGAAACCAAAGCATCAATGTCATTTATCCTAACGAGTAGAATGAGTTTATGTTGCCTAATCATGAAAAGAAAGGAGATTACTATATGAATCTATGTTTGTCCCAATTGACAAACGAACTTTGAGTCTAAAAAATGGTGGAAACAAAAGCTTTTCAAATGAAACCAAAGCATCAATGTCGTTTATCCAAATGCGGGGAATGAGTTTATTGCCACCCAATCATGAAAAGAAAGGAGATTATTATGTGAAGCCATTTTTGTCCTAATTGACAAATGAACTTTAACCCTAAAAATGATGGGAAAAGAAGCTTTTCTTGTGAAACCAAAGCATCAATATCATTTATCCCAATGAGGCGAATGAGTTTATGGTGCCCAATCATTCATAGAAAGGAGATTACTACATGAATCCGTGCTTGTCCCAACTCACAAATGAACTTTAATTCTAAAAAATGCTGAAAAGAGAAACATTTCTTATGAAACTAACACATCAATGTCATTTATTCCAATGAGTAGAATGAGTTTATGGTGCCTAATCATGAAAAGAAAAGAGATTACTATGTGAATTCATATTTGTCCTAATTGACAAATGACCTTTGGATGAAAAAACTGGTGGAAGCAAAAGCTTTTTAAATGAAACCAAAGCAAAAATGTCATTTAACCCAATGCGGGGAATGTGTTTGTGGTGCCCAATTATGAAAAGAAAGGAGATTATTGTATGAATCCATGTTTGTCCCAATTGAGAAATGAAATTTAACACTAAAAAATAATAGAAAGTGAAGCTTTTTTTACGAAACTAAAGCTTTAATGCCATTTGTCCCATTGAGGAGAAGGAGTTTATGGTGCCCAATCATGAAAAAGGGGAGAGTATTATATGAATTCGCGTTTGTCCCAATTGACAAATAAACTTTAACTTTAAAAAATGATGGGAAGGGAAGCTTTCCTTATAAAACCAAAGCATCAATGTCATTTTCCCAACGCGAAGAATGGATTCATGGTGCCCAATCATGAAAAGAAAGGAGATTATTATGTGAATCCGTGTTTGTCCCAATTGACAAATGAAATTTAATGCTAAAAAATGATGGAAACTGAAGCTTTTCTTATGAAACCAAAGCTACAATATCACTTATCCCAATGAGTAGAATAAGTTTATGGTGCTTAATCTTGAAGGAGAGGAGATTAATATGTAAATTCGTGTTTGTCCTAATTAACAAACGAACTTTGATACTAAAAAATGGTGGGAATGAAAGCTTTTTAAAAGAAACCAATGCATCAATGTCAATTATCCCAATACGGGGAATGAGTTTATGCTGCCCAATCATGGAAAAAAAGAGATTATTATGTGAATCTGTGTTTGCCTAACTCACAAACGTACTTTAATTCTAAAAAAAGTGGAAAGTGAAGCGTTTCTTATGAAACCAAAGCATCAATCTCATTTATCACAAAGAGTAAAATGAGTTTCTGTTGCCTAATCATGAAAAGAAAGGAGATTACTATGTGAATCTGTGTTTGTCCCAATTAACAAATGAACTTTGACTCTAAAAAATGGTGGGAAAAAAGCTTTTTAAATAAAACCAAAGTGTTAATGTCATTTACCCAAATGCGGGGAATGAGTTTATGGTGCCCAATCATGAAAACAAAGGAGATGATTATGTGAATCCATTTTTGTCGCAATTGGCAAATGAACTTTAACTCTAAAAAATGGTGGAAAGAGAAGCGTTTCTTATGAAACCAAAGCATCAATGTCATTTATCCCAATGAGCAGAATGAGTTTATGTTGCCTAATCATGAAAAGAAAGGAGATTACAAATTGACAAATGAACTTCGACTCAAAAAAATGGTGGGAACAAAAGCATTTCAAATGAAACCAAAGCATCAATGTCATTTATCCAAATATAGGGAATGAGTTTATGGTGCCCAATTATTAAAAGAAAGAAGATTATTATGTGAATCCATTTTTTTCCCAATTGTTAAATTAACTTTAACTCTAAAAAAAAGATGGGAAGAGAATCTTTCCTTATAAAACCAAAGCATCAATGTCATTTATCCCAATGAGGAGAATAAGTTTATGGTGCCTAATCATGAATAGAAAGGAGATTATTATGTGAATCCATGCTTGTCCCAATTCACACATGAACTTTAATTCCAAAATCACAAAGAGTAAAATGAGTTTCTGTTGCCTAATCATGAAAGGAAAGGAGATTACTATATGAATCTGTGTTTGTCCCAATTAACAAATGAACTTTGACTCTAAAAAATGGTGGGAAAAAAAGCTTTTTAAATGAAACCAAAGTGTCAATGTCATTTACCCAAATGCAGGGAATGAGTTTATGGTGCCCAATCATGAAAACAAAGGAGATGATTATGTGAATCCATTTTTGTCGCAATTGGCAAATGAACTTTAACTCTAAAAAATGGTGGAAAGAGAAGCGTTTCTTATGAAACCAAAGCATCAATGTCATTTATCCCAATGAGCAGAATGAGTTTATGTTGCCTAATCATGAAAAGAAAGGAGATTACAAATTGACAAATGAACTTCGACTCAAAAAAATGGTGGGAACAAAAGCATTTCAAATGAAACCAAAGCATCAATGTCATTTATCCAAATATAGGGAATGAGTTTATGGTGCCCAATTATTAAAAGAAAGAAGATTATTATGTGAATCCATTTTTTTCCCAATTGTTAAATTAACTTTAACTCTAAAAAAAAGATGGGAAGAGAATCTTTCCTTATAAAACCAAAGCATCAATGTCATTTATCCCAATGAGGAGAATAAGTTTATGGTGCCTAATCATGAATAGAAAGGAGATTATTATGTGAATCCATGCTTGTCCCAATTCACACATGAACTTTAATTCCAAAAAATGGTGGAAAGAGAAGCATTTCTTATGAAACCAAAGCATCAATGTCATTTATCCCAATAAGTAGAACGGCTTTTTTATGCCGAATCATGAAAATAAAAGAGATTCTATGTGAATCCGTTTCTATCCAAATTGACAAACGAACTTTAATTCTAAAAAATGGTGGGAACAAAAGCATTTTAAATGAAACCAAAGAAAAATTTTCATTTAACCCAATGCGGGGATTTAGTTTACGATGCCCAATCATGAAAAAAAAGGAGATGATTATGTGAATTCATGTTTGTCCCAACTGATAAATGAACTTTGATACTAAAAAATGTAGGAAAGAGAAGCTTTCCTTATGAAATCGAAGCATCAATGTCATTTATCCCAATGAGGAGAATGAGTTTATGGTGCCCAATCACGAAAAAAAGGGAGATTACTATGTGAATCCGTGTTTATCCTAATTGACAAATGAAATTTAAATCTAAAAAATGATGGAAAATGAATTTCATGAAACCAAAGTTACAATGTTGTTTATCCCAATGAGGAGAATGAGTTTAGGGTGCCTAATCATGGAAAGAAAAGAGATTACTATGTGATCCATGTTTGTCCGAACTGACAAATGAACTTTAACACTAAAAACTAATCGAGAAAGAAGCGTTTCTTATGAAACAAAACCATTAACATCATTTATCCCAATAAGTAGAACAAGTTTATGGTGCCTAACCTCAAAAAAAAATGAGATTACTATGGGAATCCGTGTTTGTCCCAATTGACAAATGAACTTTGATTTTAAAAAATGCTAGGAACAAAAGCTTTTAGATGAAACCAAAGCATCAATGTCATTTATCCCAATGCGGGGAATGAGTTTATGGTGCCCAATCATGAAAAAAAAGGAGATTATTATGTGAATCCATGTAGGTCCCAATTGGCAAATAAACTTTGATACTAAAAAATGTTGGAAAGAGAAGATTGTCTTATGAAACCAAAGCATCAATGTCATTTATCCCAATGAGGAGAATGAGTTTAAGGTGCCCAATCATGAAAAGAAAAGAGATTACTATTTGAATCCATGCTTTTCCCAACTGACAAATGAACTTTAACACTAAAAAATGATGGAAAGAGAAGCTTTTCTTATGAAACCAAAGCATCAATATCATTTATCCCAATGAGGAGAATGAGTTTCTGGTTCCTAATCATGAAAGGAAAGGAGATTACTATGTGAATCCATGTTTGTCCCAATTGACAAATGAACTTTAACACTAAAAATGATAAAAAGAGAATCTTTTCATATAAAACCAAAGCATAAATGTCATTTATCCCAAAGAGGAGAATGAGTTTATGGTGCCAACCATGAAAAGAAAAGCGATTATTATATGAATCCCTATTTGTCCTAATTGACAAATGAACTTTAATTCTAAAAAATGGTGGAAACAAAAGCGTTTCTTATGAAACCAAAGCATCAATGTCATTCATCCCCATAAGTAGAACAAGTTTATGGTGCCTAATCATGAAAAGGAAGAAGATTACTATGTGAATCCGCGTTTGTTCTAATTGACAAATGAACTTTGATTTAAAAAATGGTGTGAACACAAGCTTTCCAAATGGTACTAAAGCATCATTATCATTTATCCCAATGCAGGGAATGAGTTTGTGGTGCCTAATCATGAAAAGAAAAGAGATTATTATGTGAATCCATGTTTGTCCCAATTCACAAATGAATTTTAATTCTAAAAACTGGTAGCAAGAGAAGTATTTCTTATGAAACCAAAGCATCAATGTCATTTATCCCAATAAGGAGAATGAGTTTACGTTACCCAATCATGAAAAGAAAAGAGATTACTATGTGAATCTGTGTTTGTCCCAATCGACAGACAAACTTTAACTCTAAAAAATGGTGGAAAGAGATACGTTTCTTATAAAACCGAAGCATCAATATCATTTATCCCAATGAAGAGAATGAGTTTACGGTGTCCAATGATGAAAAGAAAGGAGATTACTATATGATTCCATGTTTGTCCCAATTGACAAATAAACATAAACTCTAAACAATGAGGGAAGGAGAAGCTTTTCTTATGAAACCAAAGCATCAATTTCATTCATCCTAATGAGGAGAATGAGTTTGTGGTGCCAAATCATGAAAAGAAAGGAGATTACTATGTTAATTCATGTTTGTCCCATCTAACAAATGAACTTTAACACTAAAAACTCATGGAAAAAGAAGTGTTTCTTATGATACAAAAGCATCAACATCATCTATCCTAATGAGTGGAACAACTTTATGGTGCCTAATCTCAAAAAAAATGGCAATTGCTATGTGAATATGTGTTTGTCCCAATTAACAAACAAACTTTGATTCTAAAAAAATGGTGGGAACAAAAGCTTTTTAAATGAAATCAAAGCATCAATTGCATTTATCCCAATGCGTGGAATGAGTTTATGGTGCCCAATCATGAAAAAAAAGTAGATTATTATGTGAATCCATTTTTTTCCTAATTGATAAATGAACTATAACTCTAAAAAATGATGGAACCAGAAGCTTTTCCTGTGAAACCAAAGCATCAATGTCATTCATCCTAATAAGGATAATGAGTTTATGATGCCCAATCATGAAAAGAAAGGAGATTATTCTGTGAATCCATGTTTGTCCCAATTGACAAATGAAGTTTAACTCCAAAAAATAATGGGAAGAGAAGCTTTTCTTACAAAACCATAGCATTAATGTCATTTATCCTAACGAGGACAATAAGTATGTGGTGCCCAATCATGAAAAGAAAGGAGATTATTATGTAATCCATGTTTGTCCCAATTCACAACGAACTTTAATTCCAAAAAATGGTAGAAAGAAAAGCATTTTTTATGAAACAAAAGCTACAATTTCATTTATCTCAATAAGTAGAACGAGTTTATGGTAAAAAATCTTGAAAAGAAAGGAGATTACTATGTGATTTGTCCCAATTGACAAACGAACTTTGATTCTAAAAAATGGTGAGAACAAAACCTTTTTAAAAGAAACCAAAGCATCAATGTAATTTATCCCAAAGTGGGAAATGAGTTTATGATGCCCAATCATGAAAAGAAAGCAGATTATCATGTGAATATGTATTTGTCCCAATTGACAAATGAAATTTAACGCTTCAAAATGATGGAAAGTGAAGCTTCTCTAACTAAACCAAAGCATCAATACAATTCATCCCAATGAGGAGAATGAGTTTATGGAACCCAATCATGAAAAAAAAGAGATTATTATCTAATTAAAAAATAAACTTTAACTCAAAAAAATGATGGGAAGAGAAACTTTTCTTATAAAAGCAAAGCATCATTGTCATTTATCCCAATAAGGAGAATGAGTTTATAATGCCCAATCATGAAAAGAAAGGAGATTATTATGTGAATCCGTGTTTGGTCCAATTCACAAATGAACTTTAATTTTAAAAAATGGTGGAAAGAAAGGCGAACTTATGAAACCAAAGCATCAATGCCATTCATCCCAATGAAGAGAATGAGTTTATGGTGCCCAATCATGAAAAAATAGAGATTATTATGTGAATCCATTTTTGTCCCAACTGGTAAATTAATTTTAACTCTATAAAAAGATAGGAAGAAAAGCTTTTCTTATAAAACTAAAGCATCAACATCATTTATCCCAATGAGGAGAATAAGTTTATGGAGCCTTATCATGAATAGAAAAGAGATTATTATGTGAACCCGTGCTTGTCCCAATTCACAAACAAACTTTAATTCCAAAAAATGGTGAAAAGAGAAGCATTTCTTATGAAACCAAAGCATCAATGTCATTTATCCTAATGAGTAGGACGAGTTTATAGTGCCTAATCATGAAAAGAAAGGAGATTACTATGTAAATCCGTGTCTATCCTAATTGACAAATGAACTTTAATTCTAAAAAATGGTGGGAACAAAAGCATTTTAAATGAAACCAAAGCAAAAATGTCATTCAACCTAATGCAAGGAATGAGTTTACGGTGCCCAATCATAAAAATAAAGGACATTATCATGTGAATCCATGTTTGCCCTAATTGATAAATGAACTTTGATACTAAAAAATGTAGGAAAGGGAAGCTTTTCTTATAAAACGAAAGCATCAATGTCATTTATCCCAATGAGGAGAATGAGTTTATGGTGCCCAATCATGAAAAGAAGGGAGATTACTATTCTGTGTTTGTCCCAATCGAAAAATGAATTTAAAACTAAAAAATGATGGAAAGTGAAGCTTTTCTTATGAAACCAAAGCATTAATGTCATTTATCCCAATGAGGAGAATGAGTTTATGGTTCCCAATCATGAAAGGAGATTACTATGTGAATCTGTGTTTGTCCCAATTGACAAATAAACTTTAACACTAAAAAATGATAAAAAGAGAAATTTTTCATATAAAACCAATGCATAAATATCATTTATACTAATGAGGAGAATGAGTTTATGGTGCCAATCTTGAAAAGAAAAAAGATTATTATGTGAATCCCTATTTGTCCTAATTAACAAACAAACTTTAATTCTAAAAAATGGTGGAAAAAAATGCTTTTCTTTTGAAACCAAAGTGTCAATGTCATTCATCCCAATGAGGAGAATGAGTTTATGGCACCCAATCATGAAAAGAAAGGAGCCTATTATGTAAATCAGTGTTTGTCTCAATTGACAAATGAACTTTAACACTAAAAAATGGTGGAAAGAGAAGCTTTTCTTACGAAACCAAAGTATCAATGTCATTTATCCCAATGAGGTGAATGAGTATATGGTGCCCAATCATAAAAAAAAAGGAGATTATTATGTGAATCCCTATTTGTCCCAATTCACAAATAAACTTTAATTCTAAAAAATGGTGGAAAGAGAAGCATTTCTTATGAAACCAAAGCATCAATGTCATTTATCCCAATCAATAGAACTAGTTTATGGTGCTTAATCAAGAAAAGGAAGGAGATTACTACGTGAATCTGTGTTTGTCCCAATTTATAAATGAACTTTGATTCTAAAAAATGGTGTGAACAAAAGCTTTTCAAATGATATTAAAGCATCAATGCCATTTATTTCAATGTAGGGAATGAGTCAATGGTGCCTTATCAAGAAAAGAAAAGAGATTATTATGTGAATCCATGTTTGTTCCAATTCACAAACGAATTTTAATTCTAAGAAATGGTAGAATGAGAAACGTTTCTTATCAAACCAAAGCATCAATTTCATTTATCCCAACGAGGAGAATGAGTTTATGTTGCCCAATTATGGAAAGAAAGGAGATTACTATATGAATCTGTGTTTCTCCTAATCGAAAAATGAACTTTAACTCTAAAAAATGATGGAGAAAGAAATGTTTCTTATAAAGCCAACGCATCAATGTCATTTATCCCAATGAGGAGAATAAGTTTACGGTATCCAATCATGAAAACCAAAGAGATTACTATGTGAATCCATATTTGTCC
This sequence comes from Adansonia rubrostipa, assembly GCA_038381775.1. Lineage (NCBI taxonomy): Eukaryota > Viridiplantae > Streptophyta > Magnoliopsida > Malvales > Malvaceae > Adansonia > Adansonia rubrostipa. The sequence continues at coordinate 8,701 of JBBYHM010383475.1, forward strand.
CAATTGACAAACAAACATTAATTCTAAACAATGATGGAAAGAGAAGCTTTTCTTATGAAACGAAAGCATTAATGTCATTCATCCCAATGAGGAGAATGAATTTGTGGTGCCTAATCATGAAAAGAAAGGAGATTACTATGTTAATCTATATTTGTGCCATCTGACAAATGAACTTTAACACTAAAAACTCAAGGAAAAAAAGTGTTTATGATACAAAAGCATCAACGTCATCTATCCTAATGAGTCGAACAAGTTTATGGTGCCTAATCTTTAAAAGAATGGCAATTGTTATGTGAATTCATGTTTGTCCTAATTGACAAATGAACTTTGATTCTAAAAAAATATTGGGAACAAAAGCTTTTTGAATGAAACCAAAGCATCAATGTCATTTATCCTAATGCAGGGAATGAGTTTATGGTGCCTAATCATGAAAAGAAAGGAGATTATTATGTGAATCCATAGTTGTCCCAATTTACAAATGAATTGTAATTCAAAAAAAATGGTGGAAATAAAAGTGCTTCTTATGAAACCAAAGCATCAATGTCATTTATTCCAACAAGGAGAATGAGTTTATGGTGCCCAGTCATGAAAAGAAAGGAGATTATTATGTGAATCCATTTGTCCCAATTCATAATCAAACTTTATTTCTAAAAAATGGTGGAAAGAGAAGCATTCTTATGAAACCAAAGCATCAATAGCATTTATCCCAATAAGGGGAATTAGTTTATGGTGCCTAATCACGAAAAGAAATAAGATTACAATGTGAATCTATATTTGCCCTAATTGACAAGTGAACTTTAGCATAAAAAAATGATGGAAAGAAAAGCTTTTCTTATGAAACCAAAGCATCATGTAATTTATAACTTGAGGATAATTAGCTTATGGTGCCCAATCATAAAAAGAAAGTAGATTACTATGTGAATCCGTGTTTGTCCCAATTGACAAATGAACTTTAACACTAAAAAATGATAGAAATAGAAGCTTTTCTCATAAAACTAAAGCATCAGTGTCATTTATCCTAGTGAGGAGAATGAGTTTATAGTGCCCAACATGAAAAGAATGCAGGCTATTATAGGAATCCCTATTTGTCCTAATTTACAAACGAACTTTAATTCTAAAAAATGGTGGAAAGAGAAGCATTTTTTATGAAATGAAAGCATCAATGTAATTTATCCCAATCAGTAAAGCGAGTTTATGGTCCTAATATTGAAAAAAAAGAGAGACTACTATGTGAATCCATGTTTGCCCTAATTGACAAATGAACTTTTATCCTAAAAATGGAGGGAACAAAAGCTTTTTAAATGAAACCAAAGCATCAATGTCATTTAGAATAGGGGGAATGAGTTTATGGTGCCCAATCTTGAAAAGAAATGAGATTATTATGTGAATTCGTGCTTGTCCTAATTGACAAATGAACTTCAACTCTAAAAAATGATAGACCGAGAAGCTTTTCTTAGGAAACCAAAGCATCAATATGATTTATCCCAATGAGAAGAATGAGTTTATAGTGCCCAATCATGAAAAGAACTGAGATTACTATGTCAATCCATGTTTGTCCTAATTGACAAATGAAATTTGACACTAAAAAATGAGGGAAAAAGAAACTTTTCTTAGGAGCCTAAAGCATCAGTGTCATTTATCCCAATAAGGAGAATAAGTTTATGGTACCCAATCATGAAAAGAATAGAGATTACTGTATGAATCCATATTTGTCCTAATTAGGAAATGAACTTTAATTCTAAAAAATGGTAGAAAGAAAAGCTTTTCTTATGAATCCAAAGCATCAGTGTCATTCATCCTAATGAGGAGAATAAGTTTATGGTGCCCAATCATGAAAGGAAAAGAGATTACTACATAATCCGTGTTTGTCCTAATTGGCAAATGAACTTTAACTTAAAAAAATGATAGAAGAGAAGCTTTTCTTATAAAACCAAAGCATCAATGTCATTTATCCCAATGAGGAGAATGAGTTTATGGTGGCTAGTCATGAAAAGAAAGAAGATTGTTATGTGAATCCATTTTTGTCTCAATTCTCAAATGAACTTCAATTCCAAAAAATTGTGGAACGTGAAACATTTCTTATGAAACAAAAGCATCAATGTCATTTACCCAATGAGGAGAACGAGATTATGGTGCCCAATCATGAAAACAAAAGAGATTACTATGTGAATCTGTGTTTGTCTTGATTGACAAAAGAACTTTAACTTTAAAAAATAATGGAAAGGGAAGCTCTTCTTATGAAACCAAAGCATTAATTCATTCATCCTAATGAGGAGAACGAGTCTATGGTGCCCAATCATGAAAAGAAAGGATATTATTATGTGAATCCATTTTTGTCCCCATTGGAAAATGAACTGTAACTCTAAAAAATGTTGGAAAGAGAAGTTTTCTTATGAAACCAAAGCATCAATGTCATTTATCCCAACTAGGAGAATGAGTTTATGGTGCCCAACCATGGAAGGAATGGAGATTAGTGTAAGAATTCATGTTTGTCCCAACTGACAAACGAGCTTTAACTTTAAAAAATGACGGAAGAAGAAGCTTTTCTTATGAAACCAAAGCATTAATGTCATTCATCCCAATAAGGAGAATGAGTTTATGGTGCCCAATCATGAAAAGAAATGAGATTATTATGTGAAACCATTTTTGTCCCAATTAACAAATGAACCTTTACTCTACCAAATGATGGAAATTAAAGCTTTTCTTATGAAACTAAAGCATAAATGTCATTTATCCTAATGAGGAGAATGAGTTTATGGTGCCAACCTTGAAAAAAAAAAGAGATTATTATGTGAATCCCTATTTGTCCTAATTCACAAACGAACTTTAATTCTAAAAAATGGTGGAAAGAAAAGCTTTTCTTATTAAATCAATGCATCAATGTCATTTATCCGAAGGAGGATAATAAGTTTATGGTGCCCAATCATGAAAAGAAAGGAGATTATTATATGAATCCATGTTCGTCCTTATTCACAAACGAACTTTAATTCTTAAAAATTTTGGAAAGCGAAGCGTTTCTTATGAAATAAAAGCTACAATGTCATTTATCCCAATGAGTAGAATGAGTTTATGGTGCCTAATCTTGAAAACAAATAAGATTATTATGTGAATCTATGTTTGTCCCAATTGATAAACGAACTTCGATTTTAAAAAATGGTGGGAGCAAAAGCTTTTTAAAAGAAACCAAAGCATTAATGTTATTTATCCCAATGCAGGGAATGATTTTATGGTGCCCAACCATGAAAAGAAAGGAGATTATTATGTGAATCCATTTTTATCCTAGTTGACAAATGAACTTTAACTCTAAAAAAATATGAAAGGAGAAGCTTTTCTTATGAATCCGTGTTTGTCCCAATTGACAAACGAACTTTTATCCTAAAAAATAGAGGGAACAAACGCTTTTTAAATGAAACCAAAGCATAATGTCATTTATTGCAATAGGGGGCATGAGTTTATAGTGCCCGATCATGAAAAGAAATGAGATTATTATGTGAATTCGTTTTTATCCCAATTGACAAATGAACTTTAACTCTAAAAAATGATAGACAGAGAAGCTTTTCTTATGAAATCAAAGCATCAATGTGATTTATTCCAATGAGGAGAATGAGTTTATAGTGCCCAATCATGAAAAGAAATGAGATTACTACATGAATCCGTGTTTGTTCTAATTGACAAATGAAATTTGACAGTAAAAAAAATGAGGGAAAAAGAAGCTTTTCTTAAGAGCCCAAAGCATCAATGTCATTTATCCCAATGAGGAGAATGAGATTATGGTGCCCAATCATGAAAAGAATAAAGATTACTATGTGAATCCGTGTTTGTCCTAATTAAGAAACGAACTTTAATTCTAAAAAATGGTAGAAAGAAATGCTTTTCTTATGAATCCAAGGCATTAGTGTTATTTATCCCAATGAGGAGAATAAGTTTATGGTGCCCAATCATGAAAGGAAAAGAGATTACTACGTAATCCATGTTTGTCGTAATTAGCAAATGAACTTTAACTTAAAAAAAAGATAAAAGAGAAGCTTTTCTTATAAAACCAAAGCATCAATGTCGTTTATCCCAATGAGAAGAAAGAGTTTATGGTGGCTAGTCATGAAAAGAAAGAATATTGGTATGTGAATCCGTTTTTGTCCCAATTCTTAACTAAACTTTAATTCTAAAACATGGTGGCAAGTGAAACATTTCTTATGAAACAAAAGCATCAATGTCATTTACCCAACAAGGTGAATGAGATTATGGTGCCCAATCATGAAAACAAAAGAGATTACTACGTGAATCCATGTTTATCCCGATTGACAAACGAACTTTAGCTCTAAAAAATGATGGAAAGAGAAGCTCTTTTTATGAAACCAAAGTATTAATTCATTCATCCCAATGAGGAGAATGAGTTTATGATGCCCAATCATGAAAAGAAAGGATATTATTATGTGAATCTATTTTTGTCCCAATTGGCAAATAAACTATAACTTTAAAAAATGCTAGAAAGAGAAGTTTTCTTATGAAACCAAAGCATCAATACCATTTATCCCAACTAGGAGAATGAGTTTACGGTGCCTGATTATGAAAAGAAAGGAGATTAGTATGTGAATCCATGTTTGTCCCAGCCGATAAATGAGCTTTGACTTTAAAAATTGATGGAAAGAGAAGCCTTTCTTATGAAACCAAAGCATCAATGCCATTCATCCTAATAAGGAAATGAGTTTATGCTATCTAATCATGAAAAGAAAGGAGATTATTATGTGAAACCATTTTTGTCCAAATTAACAAATGAACTTTAACTCTAACAAATGATGAAAATTGAAGCTTTTCTTATGAAACCAAACTATCAATGTCGTTTATCCCAACATGGGGAATACGTTTATGGTGCCCAATTATGAAAAGAAAGGAGATTACTATGTGAATCTGTGTTTGTCCCTATTGACAAATGAACTTTAACAATAAAAAATGATGGAAAGAGAAGCTTTTCTTCTCAAACCAATGCATCAATGTCATTTATCCCAATAAGGATAATAAGTTTATGGTGCCCAATCATGAAAAGAAAGGAGATTATTATGTGAATCTGTGTTTATCCTTATTCACAAATGAACTTTAATTCTAAAAAATTTTGGAAAATGAAGTGTTTCTTACAAAATAAAAGCTATAATGTCATTTATCCCAATGAGTAGAAAGAGTTTATGGTGCCTAATCTTGAAAAGAAATGAGATTACTATGTGAATCTGTGTTAGTCCTAATTGACAAATGAACTTTGATTCTAAAAAATGGTAGGAGCAAAAGCTTTTTAAAAGAAACCAAAGCATCAATGTTATTTATCTTAATGCGAGGAATGATTTTATTGTGCCCAATCATGAAAAGAAAGGAGATTATTATGTGAATCCATTTTTGTCCTAGCTGACAAATGAATTTTAACTCCAAAAAATGATGAAAAGAGAAGCTTTTCTTATGAAACCAAAGCATCAATGTCATTTGCCCCAACGACGAGAATGAGTTCACGGTGCCCAATCATTAAAGAAAAGGAGATTATTATGTGAATCCATATTTTTCCTAATTGACAAATGAGATTTAACGCTAAAAAATGTTGCAATGTGAAGCTTTTCTTATGAAGCCAAAGCATCAATGCCATTCATCCCAATGAGGAGAATGAGTTTATTGTGCCCAATCATGAAAAAATGAGATTATTATGTGATTCCGCATTTATCCTAATTGAAAATGAACTTTAACACCAATAAATGATGGGAAAAGAAGCTTTTCTTATAAAACCAAGGCATCAATGTCATTTATCCCAATGAGGAGAATGAGTTCATGGTGCCCAATCATGAAAAGAAAGAAGATTATTATGTGAATCCGTGCTTGTCCCAATTCACAAACGAGCTTTATTTCTAAAAAATAGTGGAAAAAAAAGTGTTTTTATAAAATGTTTTTCTTATAAAACCAAGGCATCAATGTCATTTATCCCAATAAGGAGAATGAGTTTACGGTGTCTAATTATGAAAAGAAAGAAGATTACTATGTGAATCAATGCTTGTCCCAATTAACAAACAAACTTTAACTCTAAACAATGATAGAAAGAGAAGCTTTTTTTATGAAACCAAAGCATCAATATCATTCATACCAATGAGGAAAATGAGTTTACGGTGCCCAATCATGAAGAGAAGGGGGATTATTGTATGAATCAATGTTTGTCCCAATTGAGAAATAAACTTTAACTTTAAAAAATAATGGAAAAAGATGCTTTTCTTATGAAGTGAAAGCATCGATGCTAGTTATCCCAATGAAGAGAATGAGTTTATGGTGCCCAATCATGAAAAAAAGAGATTATTATGTCAATCTGTGTTTGTTCCAATTAACAAATGAACTTTAATTGTAAAAAATGGTGGAAAGATAAGCTTTTCTTATGAAACCAAAGCATCAATGCCATTTCTCCCAATTAGTAGAATGAGTTTATAGTGCCCAATCATTAAAAGAAAGGACGATTATTATGTGATTCCATCTTTGTCCTGATTGACGGACGAACTTTGGTTCTAAAAAATGGTGGGAAGAAAAACTTTTTAAATGAAACCAAAGCATTAATGTCATTTATCCCAACGCTGAGAATGAGCTTATGGTGCCCAATCATGAAAAGAAAGGTGATTATTATGTTAATTTGTGTTTTTCCTAATTGACAAATGAAATTTAACCTTAAAAAATGATAAAAAGTGAGGTTTTCCTTATGAAACCAACACTACAATGTCATTTATCCTAATGAGTAAAATGAGTTTAAGGTGCCTAATCTTGAAAAGAAAAGAGATTACTATGTGAATCCATGTTTATCCCAATTGACAAACGAACTTTCATTCTAAAAAATGGTGGGAACGAAAGCTTTTTAAAAGAAACCAAAGCATTAATGTCAATTATCCCAATGCAGGGAATGAGTTTATGGTGTGCAATTATTAAAAGAAAGGAGATTACTATGTGAATCCGTTTTTTTCCCAATTGGCAAATGAACTTTAACTATATAAAATG
>JBBYHM010383486.1:0-15700 GCA_038381775.1 Adansonia rubrostipa
TGTGTCTATATATATATATATATATATATATATATATATATATATATCCAGTAAATCCTAAACGGAAGGAATTTTCCTGAGGTAGAAATTAATTTTCTCTTGGCTTTAAAATTTGCAGGCTATGTTTATTTCTGTTGCTATTGAACAATGTAAACAAGTAGTTTGTTGTAAGAATGAATGATTGTTTCTTCGTTTTGTTTGATAAATGGGTGGAAACTCGGAAATGGTTTCTCTGTTTCTGCAGAAAGCAGAGCAATCGATTTGCTCCCAATGTTCTCATTTTCTTTAGTTTATAATAAAATAAAATTTGCTCTTGGACTCTTGGTGGGGTTGGGTTGGCGTTTTCTCTTTTTATTTAATCAGTGTTTATTAGGTTCACATGAACACTTATTTTTAAAAAATAATCCTAATTATATATTAAACATATAATTGTGTTTTTTTATAATTTATAATTGTGTATTTTATTTATATTATTTATATATATATATATATCTACTAATATAAAACATCTGATTAAATTTAATATTCACAACATCAGTTTAATTGATAAATTTATCAAAATACTAAAATAAATAATTAAAACAAATAAAATAAAACTTCTTTGGTAAATTCACAAAAGATAAGGAAAAAAACAAAAAAACTCTAAGAACAAAATACCTTTCAGAAACCATCTCACTTTCATAGGGCCACTTTTACCCATATTTACCTTTTACCTTCATTTAAAAATAATCAAACTTTTATTATTAATTATGTCTCTTTTTTATTTAAAAAAGTATTCATTAATTTGTTTTTAAACATTATTTTTAACTTATTTTTTCACCCACGCACGTAGTGTGCCACAATCTAGTTATTTACAATGGCTGATTGAGTTTTGTGTAAAAGTGTTTATTTGTTAGGTCAAGCTGGAGTCAAGTCGGGTGTAATGTATGATATTAATATTATTTATATTTGCTTAAGTTTATTTCGATTTGAAATATGAGCTTTAAATTTTGTTCGAGCTCACTTATATTTGTAAATATATAGTTCAAGTCTACTAAGTCTGCTCATATAATTTTTTCTAATTTATTTTTATAAATATATTTTTTAATTTAATCTTTAGTAATTTATTATTTTTTTATTATGTTTTAAAATTTAAATACTTTAATATTTTTTTAATATTTACACTATATTATTACATATATGTATTTTTTATATGATAAAAATTATCTAAAACATAAAAGTATAAAATTAATATATATATATATATATATATATTATATATAATTGTAAAATAAATCTAGCTAGGCCAGGCCTAACTCATTTTTAAACGGCTTTAATTTTTTCTTAAGTTTGATGTCACTACTCAAATCACACTAAGTCAAATGATAAAATTATAAAATAAAATAAATATAATTATAACATAAAAATAAAATATAGATATTAAAATTTTAATATAAATGTATTCCTTAAAAATATTATTTATTTTTAAAAAACTATTAACTTTAAACTACAAAGTTAAAAAATATCTAATTTTTTATTATAATTTTTTTAAAAAAATATTATTTTTTCACCTACATGGTGAGTGTGTCAAATTCTAATTATATACTAAATAACTAAAATTTGAACATACATTAACATAAATTTGACCTATGTGAAAAATTTTATCATATTAATATGATATTTATTGATTTTTTTAAAATTAACGTAGAATTAAAAAAATTAAATATAAAATTTTAATTTTAATTTTAATTTATGAAATAAATTCATTTAATGAAATCTTTTTCTATGAAATTATAATTCTAATTTTTATAAATTAGATAATTTTTATTAAGATTATAATAAAAATATTTAAAATAATAATTTAAAAATATTATGAATCTAAATGCCCATTTTCATTAATCAAAAGTTTTAATAACATCTGCTACATTATACTATATAGACTAAGAAAGGGGGTACAGTTTGATTAATCCAGTTTTGATAAAATTTATCATCCAATTTTGAAAAGATGCAATTTTAATACCATACTTATTTGATTAAAATAATAAAAGTTAATACTTCTCCCATTTCTATTTTCCATCCTTTTGGGAATGTTCAAAAATTATATTCTTATCTTTTTTAAGGACTTAAATATCTTGCTTTTTTTTATTTTAACAATTAATTTTCATAATTGTTTTCACTTTTTGGTATTAAAACTATAGAACATCAAATTTATATATAAACAAAACAAAATTTTAATATTATATATATATATATCAAAATAAATTTTTTTTCCTAAACTCAGTGAAATGGAACTAACAATTCAAAAAAAATAAATTTAAAGATAAAAAGAATATTTCATATGTAAATAAAAGAAAATTCTATTGAAAATGCTATGAAATTTTCTTGCACTAAATCAAGTTAAAAGGAAATTGTTAATTTGTTTCATACCATAGACAGAGTGGTAAATAGAGTTCAACATTTTTAATTAAACCAAATTGACTGATATAATTTCCTTCCAAAACTGAAAAATTTTGGGGTTGATTTCAAAATCAAGCTGAATTAATATTTTTATTTCAATTTAGTTTCGTAAAATTTTGAAATCGATATAAACTAAAAACCAACTAAAAATAAATATAATACTATATTAATATATAAATTTTGTATTATTTTATTTGTAATTTTATAAATAAATAATTTTATTTAAAACATAAGTTTTCATTAGTCTCTAAGGTTTACCCTTCTAAAACATCCATATTATTTTGAAAATATTTAAATTGTATTAAACTTCTTTTGAGCTTCTTAAGAATTTTCAAATAAGAAACAAGACCAATCTCTATGACATTGGTTTGATTCGATTTTATTTTTATTGTAATTTGGATTGATTTGAGGTTAAAAAGCTAGAAGTACAAATATTTTATTTGGAATGATTCTAAAAGAAAAATAATAATAATGCATCATGCGTCCTATTTTATAAATTTGGATCTTATCTCTTTAATTGAGGAAATTTTCATTTTTTTAATAGAGTAATAAATTTTTCCTTGAAAATTGTAGGCAAATAATAAAACTTTTCAACTAGATAAAAGGAAAAATGAATTGTTTTGGGGGAAAATATCTATAAGAATGAATTGGAGAGTTTTTATTTTATATTGAATTACTTTATTTTCAAAGTTATAATATGAAAATATTTATAAGTATTTAATATATTTCTAAATTCACATTATAAATATTTTTTATTAGAGAAAAATATATATTTACCTCATAAGATTTAGTAGAAAATACGCTTATCCTTTTAGTTTGAAAAATACCCACTTACCCTCTAAACTCTGGCACAAAATAGTTAACTCCTTAAGGTATTATCTATAGGTTAAATTCAAATGAAAACAATTAATTAATTATTTTTATTTTTTTGTTGTCATTTTTATACTTAAAACTTTTTTACTTACAAAATTATCTTTATTTATTATCAATTTAAATTATGATTAAATTATATTCTTATTTAAGTTACATGTTAAATATTTTAAAGTTATGTCCATGTTGATTGGTTATATTGGTAGAGTTAATCATATGTATCCTGGCAAACATTGGGGTTTGAGTTTCACCAATAATCTCATTTGTTGAATGATTTATAACTACTACAACTAGCTTTTCTTTGGCTTGTGATAAGTCCCTTAAATTTGGGTAGCCTCCTCCAACTAAACTTTGTTGTATCAAAAATATATTTTAAACTTATCTTTAAATCAATTTATATATATTAATTTTGATATTAATATATTATATTATTTTACTTAAAACTAAATTAATTATCATTATTTAAAAAGTTCAATGATAAAGAAATTAATTAAAACAAAAAAAATCATACTTTCAATATTTAAAATAAAATTTAAATAAATATTAGTTTGATTAGCCAAATGCTATATATATAATTACTCTTTCAAGAGATAAAATGTGTTTTTCAAAGTATTAAGGGCAAGTTTATTTCCAATAAAATCACGTGAAAGATAATTATATATTTTTTTATTCCTCTTTCTTCTTTTTTTTATTCATTTGTTCTTTAACCAATTCATTATCACTAAAATTTTAAAACAATGACAATTAATTAATTAATTTAAATGAAATATTTTAATAATCTTATTTCAAAGTTAATATATAATTAAATTAAAGATAAGTTTATAATATTTAATATGCACTTGAATTATAATATAACTTAATAATAAATTAATTTAAGACCTAAATTCTCATTATTTTATAATTAAAAGAAGTTTTGAATAAAAGGAATGAACAAATGATTAATAATTAGCTAATGACATATTTATCTTTTCATATAAAATTAACTTAAAAATAATATCCTAGAAAGTTATGAGTATTTTTTGCCAAATCCTAAAGGGTAAGTGAGCCTTTTTCAAATTAGAGTGTTAAGTGGATTTTCCATGAAACCTTAGAGTTAGAGGTGAGTGTATTTTAACCTTCCTTTTTATTAATAATATTTATACAATTCATATCATTAAAAATTTTTTGTTAAATATATTTATTTAATAATAATTAAAAAATGTTAAATTTTACATTAAATTGCTTTATTTTCAAGTTTTAAATTTTCATTAATTGTAGAATATAAATGAATTTATTTGATAAAAATAAAAGAGTTAAAATTTGACTTTTATTTTCATAAATGTCAATTTATATTAAAATTAAAAATAATAAATTTATAAATTTGAACATTGAACAAACTTTACATGTTAACGATTTATTAATATAATTATTTATAAATAAAAAATAATATATTTTAAAATAAATAAAACAATGAATATTCACATGACAATAAACTATATTAAAATTGACATTGCGAGAAAAAAGATTTAAATATAATTTTTCTGACATTTAATTAAGCGACCGGTGTATTATCTCCTACTCAAATAATAGGGTTTGAATATGCCTTCCCAAGATAAAATAAAGAAAAAAAAAATCATAGCTTTGATATCTTATTTTGTTAGGAAAAGGATATTTTTAAAAGAAAGCAAAGCTTATACGATACCTGGCTTAAATGTTCCATCTTATTTAATTAATAAAGTTTTGTCATTTAGCGGATTTAAAGGTTGTCATTTTCATTTGTTAAAACAGCAAAAACTTTTAAAGAGGTTAAGAAGAAAATTGGCACTATTATCATGAAAATAGCATCCAAGTAATAGAAATGTAAGAGAAAACTTGAGCATTTTACTCATCTTGTAAGCTTTAGCTTTAGTCCAAATGGCAGTTGATATAAAGAAAGGGGGGAAAAGAGACTTTTTCCAATATGATTAAACCTATTGACATTTATACCAAACATGCTTAAGGCAACATAGAATCACATAAAAATAAAGAGTTTATTCTTTATACGTCTCGCGCGTTGGAAGAAAAAAAAAAAACAGATGGTCTCAATCAAATAAAGGACAATTTCTTTATCACTTTATTGCAAATATTTTAATAATCATTGGCCCGATAAATATTATACAGCTGGCAATAGAATAGATGAATCGGCTTAGCAAATTAGTTTCTAAGTTATTTATTAGAATTTAAATATAATGGTTGAATTTTTTTTTTTGGGCATTTTGTTTGGCTAATTAATTATGTTAAATCTAACTTTGGTACGCTCTCCGAGTTCAAATCTTAGATAAAAGCTTTTCTCTTCTAATATTTTTTTTTCACTCAATCTTTTGTTTTTCTTGAGTTGTGCTTTGCAATATTTCTTTAATGTTTCCTGGCCTACACTTTCTTTTCATACTTGACTCTAATGTAAATTTATTAATGATTCATTCAGTTTGCGCATAAAAAAATATGTTAAAACTTAATATTAGTACAAAGGATGTTATAACCCAAGAACATTAGAAGATATTATTGTTAATGAGATTTAAACTTTTGATTTATTAGATATCATTTCTCAAAATATTTGAGATTAAACTTAAATTTAATGTATTAAAACTTAAATATAATAATTGAATAATTATTTGTTGACTTAAGTTTTTTTTTTTTAATTTGATCGTCAAACTTAACATTATAAGAAAAATGAATAGCAGAGGTTAACAAGCAAAATGCATCAAAAAACAAGTGAAATAAATTAATCTCCAATTTGTATTGAGTCCTTATAGATAAGGTTAGAAATATGCGTCGTAGATACGTAAAGGTCAAATTGGATTGTGTAATCATTTTCCTTGTTATCTATATATATATATTGATAATAGGGGAAGGAGAAAGAATGATTGGAATCGAACAAGTTTCCCTACTAACTCTAACTTACTCTTAACTAGTAGGTCAGGAGGTTATTGGCATTATCTCCATTTATATATTAATTGTGCTATTCAAAGTGATTTGTATTTGATGGCCAGCTAAATCGCACGAGCCCCTTTGTATAATAAAGGATAGTCAAAATTCTCATTGGCTTTTATATTCAAAATCGTTGCAGTTGTACGAAGTTAATACCGTCAAGAAATAGCAATCAGTATACCTAAACAAACTTTGATTTCTTACATTAGCCCAAAGACTTTTAGGCATAACAAGGTGTGAACATATATCTATTAAATAAAATAGAAAATAATTTCAAGGGAAGAGGGATAAAGAAAATGAGTGAATAAACTGCCACAAGGTAACGGACGACCCCGGCTTTTTGCCAACCGTGATCGCACGCTTTGAAGCTTCATCCAACATTAGAAACTCAAATGATTTATTCAGCAACAAATAGTGAAGAAATATCAACAACTATTCGGCAACAAAAAAATTAAAAAAGAAAATAGGCTAGAATTTAAGGATAGTAATTGAATCTTTTCTATTGATTTATTTATTTTTGGACAATCGGTCATCCATTAAATTATGTTGTATAATATTTCTTTAGTTAACATTTCTTTTTATATTTGTTTCGGTGCAAATCATATTAAAACTTAAAATATCATAGCTGAGTGATTCTATCAACTTCAATTTGTAGGATAGTTAATTACCCAACTTAACACTCTAATAAAAATGAATAAAAGAGGTTAACAAACAAACTGCAACTCAATTGACATAAAACTATCTTTGGTTGATGTTTTTGACATAAAATTAAGTTTGGTTGATATTTTTGTTATTTTCTGTTCTATTTTTAATTAAAAAAATCATATAAAATGAGATAATACTAATCGAGTTTAAGAATAAAATAAAATATGAAAATATCAGAAGAACCAAAATAAAGGAGGCTTGAGTAAACATTTTCACAGAATCTCCATAAATAGTTTTTTTTTTTTTTGGCCAAGCTATGTAATTCTTTGAAAAAAATTCTCTTCTTGTTCCTTATTTTAGTTCAAACGTCTTCTAAAAGATACTATTTATTTATTAATATTATTTATATGATTAATAATGTTTTGATGTGTTAATCATGTTGATAACATCCATTAAACAAATTTGTTTTGTGTTTTTTGCTACAATGCTGATGGAACATTCTATAAATAGTCCCTTATAATTTCCTCTAACCTCCCCTAGTTATACTAATTTCTCTTTCTTCTCATTGTTGATTCAAGTTGTGCTTATATGGATTTACGGATTTGCTTTGTTTTTCTGTAACTGTTGGGTTTTGGTTGTGGAACTTTTTTGCCTTTAGAAGGATGATTAATTTTGCTTCTTTATACTACTGAAATTCAACGTGCTAGGAATCTTTTCCATCTGATTTTTTTCCTTTTTTGAATGCTTTTAATAATATATATGCATATATATGTTTACCTGTCGACAGAACCGAGATCCAAGAAAGAAAGACTGCATCTAACAATGGCAGGAAAAGGGTAAATTGGAACCAAAGTTACAAAAAAGAAAGAAATACTGCTTGATCTGGTACTGAATTTGGTTTTCAAACTCTCCTCTGCATTATTTTGATAATTTTGCTTGAATTTCTGTTGTAAGTCTCACTTAGCTTTGCCATCTTTCATGAAAAAAGAAGGAGAAGGAGAAAGTAAAATTCCTGTCAGGGCTGTTAGCAGAGATTGTGGCAGTGCAAACAGAGCTGATAGAGGGCACAGACACAAATTCGAACCTAGATGATTTGCATCTGAAATGTGATCAACTCAGGGCACCGAACATTCAGTGGCCACTGCTGGATGCTATGACCCGAGGTTACATTGATCGCATGCTTGCCCTTTTTGTTGCTGATGAAGGCAAAGGAAAATCATAAGAAAAACTCATTAACACTTCAATAGTTGCTTGATGTTTTATAATATTTTACAATCGCTTTGAGTAGTATTAATTCGCTCTATTGATGGGTATACAGTTTATACATTAAAGTTTGATTTGTTGGTGTTTTTTGGTTTATGTCAGCATGGGATTGAAAGACTTGCAATGTTATTCATATTTTCTTTGTTTAAAGCTTAATTAAAGTTATAATTGTTGTGTTTGTTAATTTTATTTGTTACTTTATGGCTTTGTTTTCAGCACCGGTGTGATCTTGTTTTTGATTAAATTTTTCAAGAAAAAGTATTATGGCCCCTTTAATTAAAAAGTAATTTTATTTGCCCCTTAAGGTTTGGATAGTACCTTCCATTCTTTATGAGGGTTTACTTTTAAAGTGTTATTTATAAGTTAATTTTAAATAAAAAATAAATATATTTTTTATCAATTATTTATTTTTATTTTATTTTTTACTCAAGACAGTTTTTAATTATAAAATTATCTTTAATTATTATTAAGTTAAATTATAATTAAATTATATTTTCATCATATAAACATGTTAAATATTTTTTTAAAATTTGAGTTTCATAAACAATCTCACTTGATAAGTAAGTACTGATATGCCCTAACTCTAGATTTAGGTAACCTCCTCTCACCAAAATTTTTTTTATCTAAATTTATTTTTAATTCAATTATATATATTAACTTTAATATTAATATATTAGGTTATTTTTATTTAAAAATAAATCAATTGTCATTATTTTAAAAAGTTTAAAAATAAAGAAAGTGATTAAAACAAAAATACCATATTAAAATTTAAATTTAGATTTGATTAAATATGAGTTTGATTAATAGAAAGCTGCATAGTTACTTTTTTCAGAGAAAAAATACATTTTTTTATATTTTTTATTCTTCTTTTATTCTTTTTATTTTTATTTTTTTGACCAATTTCATTATCACAAAGTTTATAAATAACAGTAATTAATTAATTTACATAAAAATATTTTAATAAATTCATTTCAAAGTTAATACATACTTAAATTAAAAAAAAGTTTAAAACATTTAATATGCATTTGAATTAAAATATAACTTAACAATAATTTAATTTACTAGTAATTAAAGATAGTTTTAAGATTAACTAAATTTTTATTATTCTATAATTATAAAAATTTTGAATAAAAATATAAAAAATAATTAAGAATTAGTAAAGAGTATGTTTATCATTTCATTTAAACTTAACACGGAAATAATAGCTTAGGAGTAAGTATATTTTTCAAACGTTAAGAGGATGAATGGATATCTTTCAAACGTTCTGGAATAAGTGTAAGAATTTCAATATAAATGTCTTTTATCTAATTTTTTAATCAACAGTTGATAACTTTATTTTTTTATAGACAAAATGATAACCTTTGGCCGTATTAATCAATTGTTACTTCGGCTTCTATTTTCCTGCTTTATTAGGAACTGGATCGCACTTTCCCTTCTATATATACTTTTTTTAATGGAAGTAACCTTTTCCTTGACAAAGTGAAAATCAAATTCGACACGTTTGGTTCTCGCATGGAGGACTAGATTTGCAACAAGATATTTTCAGCAGTACTATGACAAGACCTTGATAGCTTGCTTTAGCTTTCGGTCCTGGACCCAGCAACAGTACATTGTTTCTTCTTTTGCCAAAAAATCAGAATAGGCCTACCATCGGGGTAGGTAGCTCAATCTACATCAGAATAGGCCTGCAATTGAAATTGGGAGGATTTGTGGAAGTGGATGAGTTGTTCCATGATTTAAAGTGCGTTTCGAGTAGGATAAAATGTGTGTAACTGCAATGCAAGTACATCCACTGGCTAATGCATTCATTGGCGAACTTTATTAACATCATTTTCTAGTAAGCCAGTTAAGAATGCAGTGTTAACTTCAGCTTGCCCAAGAGCAGCATCTTTTTGACAAAGCCAAAGTGAGACGGAAGTTCAATAACTGGAATATAAGTTTCAACGTAATCAATGCTGGTTTCCTGATTATTAACCTTTGGCAACTAACTATGCCTTACATCTTTCAATTGAGACATCAACCTTGCTCTTTTATCTTAAACATCCATTTACTTCCAATAACATGTTGAGTATTAGGAGTGGACCTGCTCATAGCTTGGAGTGGGTTGTTGCTTGAAAAAATTTTAAATTTTAAACTTAAGTTGAATTTAATATGTCCTAAGATAAACTAATTGATAACTCTACTATAGTTTAAAATATAATAAAATATAAAAAAATTATTTTTTATGTTAATGTTTATATATTTTTTATGATTTAAATTTAAATAAAAATATTATTTTAATTAAAGAACAATGAATTGGGCTAGGTCGGGCCAGTTCGGATCGAAAAAAATTAGAACTCAGCCTAGCTCGAGTCGAGCCAAGTAGATTACTTGATTTTTGAGCATGTCTAATTAAGATATGATGAAACTAAAGACTAAATACCATTTTGGATCAAGGTATTATATTCTTGGTCATTGCTAATCGTCAAGTTTGGTATTTATTGGCTTTAGAGAAACAAGTTGGTTCCATTTTGAGCAGATAAGAAAAGGGTAAAGGGAAAAGTAACTATTAATGTCATAGGTAATTGTTAGCCTTAAATTGATTATTATTTTGTGTAGATGTCTATTTTCGGTCAACAATGTATAATACAGGTACTTTGGCAGAAGTACTTTGGTATAAGTACTTTGGCATAGGTACGTGAACACAAGTACTTTAGCATAAGTACTTTGATATAGGTACTTGGACACAAGTATCTGGTAGAGGTACTTCAGTATAGGTACCTTGACAAAAGTACTTTAGCATAAGTACTTCAGGATAAGTATCTTGGCACAGATAATTCAGCAGAAGTACTTTAGCATAGGTACTTGCAGAGGTTTTTTGACATAAGAATTTTGGTGACATATATTGGCATAGGTACTTTAGTAGAAGTATTTTGGTACAGTTACTTTGGCATAAGAACTTTAGGACAGGTACTTTGGCAAAAGTACTTTGACATAAGTATTTTGGCATAAATACTTTGATAGAGGTACTTTAGCACAGGTACTTTGGCATAGGTAATTTGGTATAATTACTTTAGCATTAATACTTTGGTAAAGGTACTTTAGCTCAGGTACATCAGCATATGTACCTTGGCATAATGCTCTTTGGTAGTGGCACTTCTTCATAGTATTATTATTTGGCACAAGAAGTGCCATGTAATAAAGACCATGGAGTTAACCTCAAAAGGTTAACAGGATTCTTGGGTTTTCCTGAAATTTGGGATGTCTTGGAAAGTATGGCTTCTCAAATATAGAAATTGTTAAGAAGTCCTTTTCTTAACCTTTCCCTGGAATATAAGTGCAACTCCTTTCCTATTAAACTGATAGTACATTCTTAAACGTGCTGTCATATAAATAATATCCACCTTATACTATTGAAACATCCCTAAAGGAGTAACTTGCCATAACCATCTTAACCCTTTACTTCTGTAACCTCCATTTCTCTCCCTAATAACCATTCTAATAACTTCTCTTATAAAGGCTATAAATAGGGATCCTAATGCTTCATTTAGGATCTTTTTGGGCATTTTGCGTAAATTTATAGCTTTAAAATTTTTTACAACTTTTTATCCTTGAAATCCTATAGCCATCGTAACTTTCACCATTCTTAGCCAGTTATAACTTTCGTCATTACTACCTACCATCGTACTTGTCTTTTAAGGTCTGCTTCAATCTTTTTCTCTACCATCTCTTTATTACATCTTATTTTATTAGTTTGCAATGTTTCCTCGTCTATTCCAAAAGAATCCTCTATATTTTGGCTACTCCATTAAGGAGAAGTGATTGCATTGAGTAAAACCTTTAAACTTTGTTTCACTGAAAAACATGGAAGACGACTTTATTAGAGATCAAGGTGCACTGGATCCATCTTGCATCCATGACTTGATGAAAATGAAGAAAGCTAATAAGGAAAGAATGAAAAAGTTAAAGGAAAACTACAAGAAAATAATTAAGACTATCTCCTAATTCACATCTTCCTCTAATGCCACTGTATCCCAAGCTTAACCTATGAATAACAAAAATAGGAACACATCTATTGGAGTTAGTCCATTCATAAATAGAAATGGAAAAAACACATTTGATGCTTCTAACCCTGTATCTACTAAAAACCTAGTAACAAACACTTGGGCCACTAATACTTTAACTGGGCTTCATAGAAATCTTAGCATGGCTAACACCTTACATGCTAATACTTCCACTATTATTCCCCCAACCAATACTCACAACTTGGTTACTAGACAATAGCTTCAGAGATTACTTGAGAAGAAGAATAAAAATTTAAGATTATTTTAGTTTGATTTAAAGTTGCCATATTCTGCCCGCATAGTTGCTAAACCATATCCTAAGGACTATGTAGACATCTCATTTTGTCTGGACCAGTTTTTGGCATCTTAGGAGTTAGGTAAAAAATGACAAAATAAAAAAATAAAAATAAAGCTGGGGGATGATCGTTGCTTAGCAAAAACATTTTTCAGGGAAATTCTAAAATGCCTATTGACTGCTTTAAAGAAAAATGCAAAAACCAGGCTTCAAAGGTCATTTTCAGGGTATCATCAGAGTTGTTTAGGTGAGTACGCGAGCCAATTTTCCTCTCTTTGTGACCAAGATAAGACAACTCGAGGAACCTAAGGTATATGCAGGTCATATGGGTGCTTAAAAACTATCATGAGGCTTTCACGTTACCAAAATTTTGAATTTTCATGTGTAGTATCGATATAAGAGGGTTTGGTATCGATACCCAAGGTGTGGTATCGATACCTGGCATGTTTGTATCGATACAGACCTTGGCATTAGCTAAAGTTACGTCGATACAAATCCATAGAGTATCGATACTGGCCTCTAAGTCTCAAGACTGGAAACATTTTTGGCTCTTAATATCGATACATAACTCATTGTATCGATACTTAGGAGTAAAATGTACCTCGTGCATCGATACAACATGTTCTGTATCGATACACTAAGACATTTTTGCCTAGTTCAGGCCATTTTTCAGCCTCTGAAAACTTGATTTAAACATGTTTTTAGACCAAGGAACTATCATATAACATTGCAAACCTTAACTACGGGTTCATTAGCGGATTCTAACAAAATTTTGAAGTCCAAACAATTAAGGACAAAGGTCACATTCATAAAATATATAGGTGTAAGAGGATGGCAGGCATATCTCTAGCTTGTAAGCTTTCACAGCCTTTCTGCCTACTTACTCAGCATGGTAAAACTAGTAAGAAGGGAGTCAACTGGACATGGCAGCTGGAGATATGCCCTGGTGCAGAAAAAAACCAAAAATGCCCTTTGCATTGTCTTCTAAAAGAAGGGGCTGAACCAAGAAAAATAGAACTAGCTATCTCAAAAAAAAAAAAAACCTCTTTAGCAATCCTAGAAAAACTCTTCATCTATCCCCACAAATCCCTTAGAACTTTAGCTCCAAAAGCTCACTAAAACACTATTCCATTTCCTTTCACCCATAACCAACCTTTATTTCCGTAGCTACCCTAAACCACTGTTGGAAAACCTTTAAAAACCTAACTTTCCACATATTTTGATCCTTAAAAAGCCTTACTATCAACCATACCACCAAAAAGCTACTTCTTTTCATCCTTTTCTTGCTAAATAGTAGCAAGGAGAAGGAAAAAAATTAAGCCTACAGCCACTACTTTGAGAAAAAGGCAAGTTTAAGTTTTCTTGGTATATCCCCTCTACCTTGATCTTTGTAGTTTCTGTTTTGTCATTAACATCATCTTAGTAAACTCTTTTTATGCTTGTATGCCCATCTTAAGATCCCATGCATTTTTGTGGCTTTGGTTATGGTCGTTGTCGCAACGTACCCCAGGGTGGATCCTCGAGGATCTATGGGTGTTACGACTTAAAATATTTTTTTGACTTGGAAAATGTCTTCTTGACTGAGAATTTTCTCTCGCGATGTGATGAGAACGAGAATGTATAAATTCTCGACTTATGATACAGTGAGGGGGACCATAAGACAAATTATTCATCTTATTGGTCTCAGATGACCATCACGAAATGGCCAAAACTTGGAATCGCCACCGATCATTTTGGGCTAGGCATGATCGGATGCCTATTGAAACCTATGTTTTGAGTTACGAAACTCAAAACATCGATCTCGTGGTCTACGTAATGCAAAGATTTACCGTTTGGGTTCGAGAGTTGGTTACACGCGATAAGGTATGAACTCTTTAATGACGCCCGAAATTGGCACCTTACTAGCTATGTCTTATCTTAGTTTTGATTTTTTCGATCTTAACTTGTCATTATTTTAATATAACCCTCTTTTAATGCAAGAATCTTATAGAAATACCAATCCAGGTTTTAATGAAAAAGATTTAATCTCATATACGCCCCGGAGAGATGGGAAATATAGAGACTTTTGATAAAAGTGACCTCTAGATTTTACTTTGAAAATGAAATGTTCCACTTCAGGCACTGGAAATCATGTTAGTAAGGTAATAAATGAAATAACATAACATAGATCATTCAATGCAATGATAAAGAAAATGGGTGGACTATTGAAATTTATCTTGCTATTGGCATCGATTATCTAGGAATAACCGAATCGACCATTTTCGAGATGCATCTGGGTTTCTTGATTAAACAAGGTTTGTTTGACGTATTCATAGAAGTCCGAGAAGGAAAAAAAAGAAAAGATTAATTGTAGTAGGAAGATAGGGTTAGAGTATCCCTTCGGAAAGATAGGGTTAGAGTATCTCCATGGATGACAAATAATTTTAACAAAGAAAGGTTTTTACTTTGAAAATTTTGAAAAACAGGGTTAGAGTGTCCCCTCAAAAAGGTGGGGTTGGAATATCTCCATGGATGACAAAACTTCATGATTTAGAAAATGGGTGAACATTCGACAATTTTTGGAAAAAAGATTCATTGTGAATAAGGATGGTAAAGATGTAAAATGTGTTTGTGCCTTGATACAAGCCAATAGGGGGTCCAAGCATGTTCTTAAGTCTGATCAAAGCGATGCGGAGACCTTCGAATGTCTCAAGATGAAATTTGAGAAAACAACTCAATTTTGACCAAAAATGAAAACAGGGGATAGCATCGTGCTATCTTGCTTCCCGAATTTGTTCTAATTAGCTCGAAGGATTTAGAAGGTCGACAAGACACCATTATAAAGGTGACTCGATGAAGGTCATCTTAAAAATATTCCCACTACCCAGAAAAGAAACTTTCTGGGGGAATAAATTTTCAAGTCCAGATTGACATGCTGCTGGCAAAGCATACGATGAACAAGGTGTGTCAAACTTTGAAAAATCATTCTGGATTTATTTGGTATCGAAAAAACTACAAGTGATACCTTTCTAAAAAGGGAACTTCATGAATATTTTAAGAAAAATATTTGAAAAATTTGGAAAAATCATTTAGTGGGCCTAAATGGCCCAACTAGAATACATGTTCGGATTTCAGAGGTTCTAGATAGTTTAGATTTGAAAAATCATAACTTTCTCATCCGGACTGATCCAGAGATGAACAAGACCTCATTTTAAAGGTATTT
>JBBYHM010383495.1:8667-70079 GCA_038381775.1 Adansonia rubrostipa
CTTTTTTTCAATGCTCAGCATTACTGATGAATAAAATTGGTTTTCCAAACAAGTTCTTTTAATATAAATATTTCTGGCTATTTTCAAAATTTGTATTTTTCATAATAAGCATTTTTTTAAAGTGGGATTATGTTTTTTTTTCTCCCCTTTCATCAATAGAAGGATGGGTTTTGTGGGTACCGAAGATAAGTTTTTAAGCTTTGTATTTTGGTAGAAATTGAGATTTGGAGTTCTTTTTGTAAGTTATGGTTGGTACATAGTTGCTTTTCAGTATCACTTCAGTTTTATTTTTTATTTTTTTACTTTTACCTTTTATTAATTTCTTGCCTGATATTTCCAATTTCTATAAAATAAAAAAAAAATTATAGTTGAAATTGCTTACTTCTGCATTTAATTTCTAAAATGAATCCCAAATAATAGTGATTTTTTGGGAGTAGGGGGGATTTACATAAGAAGCTATTTGGTTTGAGTTTCAGATTTTTTATTTTCCTTTAAATTTATCCCAAGATATGTTTTTGTTGTGAAGGATTCCTGCTTCAATGCTTTAATGCCTTTCTGAACCAAAAATTAGAAGATAAAAGAAAAGAAAATTAAAAAAAAAAGAGGAAAAAGTTTGTCCTTTTAGGTATAATCTTCAGGTATAAAAAATTATAAAGTTTATAGTAAATTTGAGGCATTTTCATGTATTTCCATTTTTTTTTTCCCTGTTATTGCAATCATTCATATTCCTTATTGATGCTGAATTTTGACGGTGCAGCTTGAACGAGGTTTACATGGTGTTGAGCCTCCTGTTGTTGCCAACTTTCCCACCAAGAAGTACAGTGATGAGTGCTTTTCAGCTACACAAGATGCTCAGTATGTTCTTAGAACCTTGCTTGATTTCCGAACTTACTGCAGCATTTTTCTTTGTCCTATTAGCATTTTACTTTATATCATGTAGACATTTTTTTTTCTTTTCGCCAGAAGAGTGTTAGATGCTTAGGATTTGCAGGTAAATGATTAATTTTTCTACTTGTAGTGAAGCTGTGTGCATTGACAATGGCCATAAGAAGTACCATGTGCATCTATCCATTGGTTTTGTGTGCCTAGCATTGAGTGTAACACCTAATGAATCAGTATGGCAAATTGGAAGATTTTACTTAAGGTCATAAGCATGCATGCATCAGGTCCTAAATGTGATAATAGGCAGGTTCTTAGCCTGACTATGGAGATTGTTCAGATATAGATCCTTTTTCCTTGAGTGCACAGAGTATTTTTTTTCCTGGTATTTGCCCATACACAGTTTTGAATGGGGTTTGGATTTTAAAGTACATAGCCATACACAAATTATGTTCATCTGGTGACCTGACTTCCTTTTACCTGTCAATAATGCGCTGTGCATAAATTGCTTCCACTATGAACATAAGAAATGACAAGTTTCCCTTCCGGTTTTGCCTATCTTCATTGTGGTTGGATCTTTGATGCAATGTCCTTAGATAATACAAAAATTCTTGCTTGACTAAATTTCTGGGTCTCGTTTTCAAAGTTTCTTCCGTGTTGAATGCCAGAAAACCACACAATCATTTGTGAGAAGCAGACAATGATATTTTTGTCTCATATCATATGTTGTACACATGATGCAACAGGCAGGAAATAGGGACAGAGAGATCAGGGATATGAGGGAGAGAGAAAGAAATAGAGGAAATTTGGAGAGGAAGAGATAGAACCAAAAGAATCTCAACACTAGAAATTCAAATCTTAAAAGTCTTCATACCCTATAACCAAAAACTATTTGGAAAACACATATACTTCTTTTCTTTCTAGCTGTCCTTTGTTGTTTACAGTTTTGCAGGTGATATGTCCTATTTGCTCAGACTTGTGTTTGAATATTAGATACCAGTATGTTTTCAAACGGTTATGTTTAAGTGTTTTTTTCTAAGTTTTTCCATATATTTGAAGGATATTTACATACTCTTGTTTGAATATGCGTTGGACACAACTATTTGAAGAAAAATGACAAGTCATAGCAAAATAAAATATCTGGCCTCTATTTGCAAGTTTTCTGTGTTGAACCAAATCCTTGTTTTTCTAGTTAGAAGTTCAGAAGATATAAGCATGAGCTATGGCCAGTCATATTGGCCAAGTAAACCAATTGCCGGTGCCAAGGTGCATAGGGTCCCTGTCAAGGATTAAGGCAAGGCCTTTTAGTTTGTTATATCAAACACTGTGATTCATAAATCTATTTTTTTTTTCTTAAATTTATGTGGGACCTAGAAAGCACTTCTTGGCATCTTTTTCTCAATGCTATAGACATGCAAAGTGTTAATCTTCGGCCTTTTCCTTATCCCCAATTTGAGTAGTTTTAGTTTCCAAGTGGAAGTAAGACTTTAAACCCCTGCTATAGTATAGAAGTATTTAGTACATTGTACTTGCCCAGTTTTGCTAGAACTAATGTATCACCTTCCTGTGATATAGACATGACATATTTTCAAACTTGATTTGATCCTTCTAGCATCTTAATAACTGTAGGCAATATTGATCCATCATTTGAAGTGTCCAACAAAAGACTAGTTGATAAAAACTTGTCGGAATACATAGACAAAAAAGTGGATGATGCTTTCTTGCAATGTGTAGCAATTTTGTTTGTCTCACAATCACTTTTCTTAAAACTCCTTGGGACAATTTTGGTCAGAGTAACCATCTAGCAAACTTCCGGTTTGCGTTTTTTTGATAATCAAACCTTTGCTTTGTTGATTGATAAAATTAGTTAATTTTTGGATTTTGGCATCCTAAAGGGTAGCCATATATGCCTTTAATAGCCTTTTGATGTTTTGGAAAAAGATAGTATCATTCAATGGAAAGGAGTGGTGAAGAGCATATTCTGAAAAACTTTTGCCTTTCTTATCACACTTTTTTATTCATAGATCTACCTTATTTTTAGAAATCGAGAATAGTTGCATAACAATAGGATCTCTAGAATTTATGTATAACAATTATTGCTAAGCTTACTATCTTGAGGTTCATTCTCCACTTTTGATGGATGAAAGATGCCCCCACTTATCATTTAAAGTGGGGGTTAGTTGATTTATTTTACTTCCATTAGATTTGAAATGATTGGGTAAGGACTAGAGGTGGCCATTGGGTGGGTTCAAATAGTTTAGTAATCATTTCAAATTTGGGCTATTTCTAGTTTGGATTGTTAACTGTAGACCATTCCCAATTCAGGTTGATTTGGGTCCATCCATTTTTGGATTTTGTCACTCTCAGTTAATGACAATTCAAATCTTTTCAGCTTAAAAATCGGCTTATACAGGTTTTGAATTGGATTGGTCTTAGGTTTGATTTTGGTTTCTTGGGTTCATATCACTTTAGGTTTGGATTGCTTCATGTTCAGGTCACTTTCAATGACGATTTAGAGAGTAGGATATTAAAAAAAAAGGTTATTTTATGATAATAATATATTTACATGTAATTTACCCAGTCATTTTTTTTGGTGTTTGTAACCTTCCAAAAGAAAATCCAAATGTGAGATTCATAAATACTGCACTAAGATAAATATCAGCCATTTTTTACAGAAGCATCCCAAGATAAAACCCTTATATTATATCGACCATTTTGGGTAAAAGTCCATTGAGAGTCCTTGTACCATAATGAAAGAAGCATTTTAGTCCTTGTACTATTAAATTTAATATTTTAGTCCCTATACTTTTTAAATTATAGCAAATAAGGAAAAATAGTTAACGGTGTTAAAAAAACTGTTTAGATGTGGATAAAATGTTAACATATCATGTGATTTGAAATTTTAAATTTTATTCAAAAATAGGTTTTGGGTTACGGTTTGGGTTTGGGTATTTTTTGTATGAAATTTAAAATTTCACATCACATGACATGTCAACATTTTATGGACGGTGAAATGGATTTTTTAACAGTGTTAACCATTTTTTCCTTATTTGTTGTAATTTAAAAAGTACAAGGATCAAAATACTGAATTTAATAGTACAAAGACCAAAATGCTTCTTTCACTATAGTACAGGTACTAGAACTGGACTTTTACCACTGTTTTGTATTTCTTTGTTGGACTACTTTGATAATGAACTTCAGCTCAGCTCTAGCCTCAGATCTGGCACTAGTGATGCTTCATCTTTTCCTTGCAGTTGGATGTAGTTGGCATAACCAATTGATAAGCTATGCTGAATATGAAGTGTGGGTGTATTTTGTTTGAGCCTTGCTTTTGCTTGATTTATAGCTTACTATTGGTCCCGTGACAGTATGTCCAAAATGTGGGAACTACAACTTTTTCGTTGATCTAGTTTTTAGTCATTATTCTAACGTAACCCAATGCTAAAAGAAGCGGATCAAAGGATTGATGGTTCAAGATTTTATCTTATAGTTTCCTTTTGTTATTTTTTTGGGCTGAATTTGTTTTAACATGCTATGTATATTTGGCAGGTGCACAGTTTGCCTTTCCGAATACCATGGTGAAGATATCTTGAGAATCCTACCCTCTTGTGGCCACTCCTTCCATGTAACATGCATAGATATATGGCTACAACAGCATTCCACATGTCCTGTTTGTCGAATATCACTGCGTGCATTTCCCGAGAAGAAGCGCTCGATGCAACCATTGTTCAGTTCAGCCGTTCGATCTCATTTCGGCATGGAGTCTTTCAACACTCATTCTTACAACTATTTGTTGAGAGGGCATGGCTTTCCACCAAGAAGCCATGACAACTGTGGGACGGAACCAGGTCAAGAAACTTCTTTCGAACCCCGGGGCAAGGGAGCAGAATCAGGGGAGAACATGTCCCCAACAACTGAAAACAAGCATTTGGAAAGCCCATCAAACCCCTGAATTATCTTGGTTATCAAGAATCTTTTAGTTTAGTTTAACTGGGGTGGACTGTTTTTTGATGTATGAATGTACGTAGCAGACGTGGTGGATTATTTTTCCTGTAAATACGTCGAAAGTATGTCCTTGTATCATTCCAACTGTAGCTGGTTTCTAGCAGTTTTGCTAGCTCACTTGTAAAACTAGCATTTCAGCATATCAAGTTGGATCATTTTGGATTGAAAAAATGTGAATTATTTTAAATTTGAATTATATTGGATTTGAATTCAGCATTTCGGTATTTTGGGTGTGGATAATTGAGTTCAAGAATGGTGGCGGCTCCATTTATTTTCAAATATTCATAAATAAAATCATTTAATATTAATTATATCCATAACTTATCCAAAATCATTTGTATAAATTTTGGCTATGCATTATCTATCCAAAATCGTCCAGTAATATCCATTCCAATGCTTGTATTCGAATTTGATATGATTAAAAATTCTCAAATTTTTTTCGTTTAGTTTTTATGTTTTGCAGTTTCAATTTTTAATAAATCACACATTATTTTGTCATATTATCAATAAAATTATAACTAACAGAACGAAAGGTTTAACAAAAGTTCAAATCTCTCTATACTAAATAAATAAATAAATAAATAAAATTTCCTATTTTAAGTTAAACAACTTTTAAAGAGAGAAATCTAAGACCTAACCAAAACAGTGAAGGATATCGTTTTCATCATACCTATTAGTTTTAGTCAAATTTATTTTGAACATATAATGGATATCTAAAATCATGAAAGATCACTTTTCATATCCCTATTTAAGTTAATAAAAATGGCCTCCGTACTTTATAGTTTTTTTTACTTAGTTACTTTATAAATTTTCATTACAAGCTAAGTACTTATAGTATAATTCCATCAAAGTTAATATTTCATCCTATCATCATTAAGTAGATGATGTGATAAATCATAACTAATTAGATTGTGATATGTGTCACAAAAGCCATTTTGAATATATAAAAATTCAAAATAAAATTCAATTTTTTAAAAAACCTTAAACATTCAAAATATTTTTAAAAAATATCTAAAAAATTCAAAAAATTCAAAAATTATATAAAAATAAAAAAATCTGAAAACTTTAAAAATATATAAAATATCAATAAACTACAAATTTTAACTTAAAAATAAAATTTTTTAATAATTAGTTTTGTAAAATTTTAAAATATTTATTTTTCAAAAAATTAATTTTTATTTTTCATATATGTTTTTTAAATTTTCAAATCTTTTATATTTTGAAAATTATTTTTATTTTTAAATTTTCTTAATTTTTATTTTTTAAGTACTTGAAATTCTTAATTTGATATTTATTATTTTTTTTGCTTTTTTATAAATTTTTGAATTTTTTTTATTTGAATAATATGACATGGTATACAATATTGAATTTTAGAAACATGTGGTGCAATTATTGGTTGAGGTAATCAAATTATTATTTTTAACAGTTTTAGCATTTTGGGATAAATTGTGCGATAGAAGTATACCATAAGTACATAAGTGAAAATGAAAATTCATAAAGCATGAAAAAAAAAAAAGATATAGTTTAAGGGCTATTTTTAACACAAGTGAAAATGAAAATTCATAAAGCATGAAAAAAAAAGATATAGTTTAAGGGCTATTTTTATATTAAGCCAACTATCTGCATCCTTTATTATTATTTAAAATTGCTTTTCATGATTTCAACAGATCAAATATCTGATCAAAATCTATCTAGTGCCATTCCTGTATGGGTTAGAGCAATTTTGAGTTAAAATTATTAGGTTTTAAAACTAAATTAATTTGACTTAAGATAATTTGTGTATGATTATCTCGGATTTGAGTGGCATTCAATGGTTCCTGTATGGGTTAGAGCAATTTTGAGTTAAAATTATTAGGTTTTAAAACTAAATTAATTTGACTTAAGATAATTTGTGTATGATTATCTCGGATTTGAGTGGCATTCAATGGTTTGGTGTTTAAATTTTGTGACTTGGATTTTTCTCTATCAAATAAAAATTAGTCAAATTTAAATTCAGATAGATTAAACATGTTAGGATTCTAATTATTTTTTCTTTGGGTTCATTTTGAACTCAAATTATCTCAAGCTCGAATATTGTTAGATTCAGATTTTGGATTTTTTAGGTTTGAATCATTTTGGGTATCGAAATTCTCAAGTTTAGTTAATTTCAACAGATTATTTCATATATAGATTCATTTTGGATTTAATGATTATAACACATATATAATCCATATATAAATTAATTTGTGGAATTAAAATAATTCAACTTGAAGGACCATTCGGTGTAGCACTTGGTTTGATTCACTAATCGAAGACAAGATCACAAGTAAAAAATTATCTAATTTCCATAACGGTAAATTCTTCGTAGTTATGGAGAGATCCTTGTAGTCTGTATATTTCAATAGACTTATTTCTCTCTTATATATTATATATATTTTCTTGGCTACATGAATTTAATTCATTGTAGTTAAGGAAGTTTTTTTTTCTTCCTCTATCCCTTAAGTGCACGTGGTTTAACTTTACAAATAAAGTTAATACAGACCTTGGCAGTAGCTAAAGTTGTGACTTCTGGCAAAATGTATCGATGCACAAGTATGAGTATCGATACAAATCCATGGAGTATCGATACAGGTCTCTAAGTCTTGAGACTGGAAACATTTTTTGCTCTTAGTATCGATACATAGCTCATTGTATCAAAACTCTAGAGTAAAATGTACCTTGTGTATTGATACAACATGTTTTGTATTGATACAACAAGGCATTTTTGGCTAGTTCGAGCCACTTTTTAGTCTTCAAAAACTTGATTTAAACATGTTTTTGCACCAAGGAACTATCATAAACATTGCAAACCTCAACTATGTGTCCATTAGTGGATTCAAACAAATTTTTGGAGCCCAAACAATTAATGACAAAGGTCACTTTCATAAGATATATGGGTGTAAGAGGGTGTGGTAGTAATATCTCCAGTTGCAGGCTGTCACAGCCTTTCTGCCTTCTTGCTCAGCATGGTAGAACCAACAAAAAGAGAGTTAACTAACCATGGTAGCTGGAGATGTCCCCTGTGCAGAAGGAAAAAAATCAAAAATGCCCTTGCATGATTTTTTAAAAGCAGGGGCTGAGCATTGAATCAAACACCACCAACAATCTTAGGAAAAAAAACTTTTAGCTATCAAAAAAGCTCTCCAGCAATCCGAGAAAACTCTTCATCCATCCCCACACATCTTCCATCAACTTTAGCTCTAACAATTCACTAAAACACTATTCCATTACCTTTCACCCTCAACCAACCTCCATTCCCGTAGCTCCCCAAAACCACCACCAGAACACCTTCAAAAACTCAACCTTTCACACATTTTCATCCTTAAAACTCCCTATCAACATCCATATTACCAAAAAGCTTCTTTCTTTCACCCTTTTCTTGCTAAACAATAGCAAAAAGAGGGAAGGAACTAAGCTTAAAGTTACTAATTTAAAAAGGGGAAGAAACTTCAAGCTTTTGCTGGTATATTTTTTACCTTGTTACATATATTTTCTGTTTTGATAATTCATTTTATGTGAGCCCTTCATGTTGCCATGGCCCTCCTAATACTCTCATGCACTTTGTTACCTTGGTTGTGGTAGTCCTAGGATCTTGATGGCCTTTTTGACACCATTATGTTGATGGATATATAAACATACCATGCTTCATTTTCATCATCGTATGCCTCTTTTCATGCACCTTTGCCATGTTCCTTCGATATTCACATGCCTATTTCATATTTAAATGGTCACCTTAATGTGTCTTAGTATGTTCAAATATTTTTCTTGTGTTTTAAGGAGGCTCATGAAATAAAAGTGTTGTCTTGACAACTCTAACATCCACTCCTCTGTATAAACATGTTTATATCATCTCCATGCATCGTATTTGTCATCTTCTTGCATCTACGTCACCTATTTCCATGTCAAAATGTCTTCTTTGCATGATTTCATGTTTAATATATGTTTATCTTTGTATGGGAGGTATTTTGTTGATGATATCTCCATTAAAATGCTTGCTTGTTTCTTACAAACTGATTTTTAGAAATACCCCCAAGTTAAATTCATGTTACCTTTAATAGATGAAGAGTAGCGTGGACCTAATGTTTTCATCAAATTGGTCTCCTAATCATGGGGGCAAATCGACATTTTAGCTCTGGATTCATGGTGAAATAAGTTCATTTAAAAAATAAGAAACGAAATCCTTTTTAGCATTAATCCTTGATCATGAGTTTCATGTTCCTTTTTGTGACATGGTCAGTAGGTTGTTCCATCATCCTAAACTACTCTGGGATTATGGAATGAACTTGTAAAGCCCGTGTGACTTTCTGTCGCGAATGTTCGTACATTCTAAACCTGAGCCTATCTTCGAAAAAACTAGAATATTGAATAATCCCCCTATTTTTGCTTTGGCAACACTATAGTCTGAACTTGAAAAATCTTTTTTGAACCACAAAATATTTCTTTTGATTTTTCTAATATTTTTCCTTTAAAGGGCATCCAATGACCTTTCTAATAGTGCCTCATTTCCCTCGGATCATGCAGTATGAGGGATTTATGATTTTTTGAACCTTTGTTGTCCAAAACCCCTGAAACTAGCATGTAACATTCTATTTGGGGCCATTACAACCCACCATTGATTTTTACAAAATTTCCAAATATTTTTCCCAAAAAAGTTCATAAAATTCCCTTTTTGAAAATGTATTATCTACGATCTAGCGATCTTGGATAAGCTTAGAATGATTTTTCGAAATCTATCATGCCCTTTTAATCATACATGCTACTAGAGCTGAGATGAACCTAACTTCAAAAATTAATCTCACCTAGAAAGTGATTTTCTAGAACTTTTGAAATATTTTTATATTAAACCTCGTCGAGTTACCTTTCCAACGGTACCTCATTTACCCTCTGAAGTCTTCAGATACACCTGAACAAATTTTGAAAACAGAGACGACATGATGTTGTTCCCCTATTTTCAACCTAATTTTTGAATCCCCTTTTATCAAGACGTTCGGATGTCTAGAAAATGTCCCCGGTTGATTCCCCCACAACATCAACCTCTTTTGACTTGATGAAGATTAAAATACGCAAAATAGGATTTCATATTAAAATTTTCCCTAGTGGAGATACTCCAACTCCATAATTTTAAAGGGGATACTCCAACCCATATTTAATTAAAAAATTTAAATCTTTTCCTTGTTCTTAAATGTTTTTCTAACTTTGGGGATACTCTAACCCTATTTTTAGTAAAAAATTTCAAATTTTCTTTTTGTTGCTAAATGTTTTCCTAACTTTGGGGATACCCCAACCCCGTTTTTCTTTAAAAATTCAAATTTTTACTTTAATCTTAACTATTTTCATAACTCTATTTTAGGGGATACTCCAACCCCACCTTACCGAGGGGATACTCTAACCCCGCTTTTACCTCAAAAGCTTTAAATTTTCATTCTTCCAAATGCCTCAAACTTTTTTGATAAAAATCATCTTTGTTCTTCAAATTACCTTCGAATCCAGATTGGTCTCTAAAACTATCATCCCAGTTATTCTTAAATAATCGAAGGCAAATATGAGATACATTTTGATCTCCCTTCTTTTTTTTATGTTCTTTTGTTTGTATTTGCTTGTTTATGATACTATTATATTTATCATTTTTTGCCTCACTAACTTGTTTCCTTTTGTAGTGTTATTGTGCATTCATATTTAAAATTCATTTTCAAATGAAATTTACAAGGCAGTGTTTCGTGTTGGTATCTCTCTAGTGCCTAATAGAAACATCTAAGTTTTAAATCCAATCCGGACATCGTTTTCATAAAAAAAAAATCCTAATGTTCCTCACATCTTTAAGGTGTATATGTGATCTAATTTTCCTTAATAAAAAAACCCAGATTTACATTTTCCAAAACTTCATTAGTTAAAGAGGATTATATCTAAATGGAGACAAAATGGAGTTGATTTAACTGAGACCAAAGTGAGATATAGTTAGTAGGTACTGATTTTGGGCATCGTGGGGATGCTCGTCCTTCCCTATGTGTAACCAACTCCTGAGCCCAACCAACGAATTCTGGACTTCATAGACCTTGAAATCAGTGTTTTGAGTTTCGTAACTCATGATATTGTTTTCAATAGGCATCCAATCTTGCCTAGTCTAAAATCATCAGTGGAGACTCTAAGTTTATAGCCACATTGTAGTGGCCATCCAAAATAAGTTGGATGAGTGATTTATTCAACGGTCCTTACCCCCTTCATATTATCACGCCTAATCTAAATCCCAACCAAGGGATAGCTCAAAGGCTCGACCATAACCAACCATTATTTTTTTTTAAGTCAAGCATGCCATGCCCTTTGGATTATCCAAAGTTTCAAAGGCCGGGCACGTGGCGATAGATTGGCGACTCCATTAGGGACCATTTGAGAGAGTTAGGCCTATAACTAGCTACTTCTCACTCGATTCTTGGTTTTTTAGTCTCCATAATTATGTAGATATAATTCTCTTTTGTTTTGCCTGCTAATCTCTATTGCTTATGCTTTTATCCTACGATTCTTAGGGATTATTAGTGCCCAATTAAATAGTGATTTCAATAAGTATGGTAATATGGGAGTGAAATAAAAAGGTTTTATTGTTTCCCCAACACACACCATGCACTCGCATTTGCACTAGATTCCCACTATACACCATAGTGTGGTTAGTATCCTAATTATTAGGAGGAAGTTAGCCATATGCCTTTGTGAGTAACCCTCCGCATAGGCATGGCAAGGCCTTCCAGGATGTAAACTACTTATGTCTCTCATGAGTGCCCCTCTGCACTTGCACAGGGAAATACATCCACCAGGTTGAACCCATTCTGACAGACCCGCGATGGGCCTAGGATCGGGGTGCCTCGTTGTTTTTATCGAACGGAGGAGCAATTTGAATACCAAAATAGGAGTCAACTTAAATCGAACCCTATGAGCTAAACCATGTTGACTGTACCAGATGCTACTAGAATAACCTAAAGATTAGGGTTACTTGGGGAAACATTTCTTACCTTTACTCCTATATACCATTTATCGACATTCCACATGCCCGACCTTTACAAACTTTGGATGATCCGAAGGGCCAAAACACGCTTGACTTAAAAAATGTTTTGATGTTTGACATGAAAGAGTAAAAGATCATAGGATGAATCACTCATCCGACTAGTCTTGGATGGCCACCACGAAGTGGCCATAAACTTGGAGTCGCCACCGATCATTTTAAGTTAGGCATGATTGGATGTCTATTGAAAATAATACCAGAGATACGTTGTTCTGGGTTCGAGAGTTGGTTACGTGTGGGGAAGGATTAACACCCCTATAGTGCTTGGAAATTGATACCATCTAACTATATCTTGAATCTCAATTTCCTAGGTTCCATTTTTATCATTATTTAAATATAATTCCCTTTAATGCATGAAATTTTGTAAAGATATGAATTTGGGTTTTAATGAAAATTTTATCACCTATGCGCCTTGGAAAGGTGAGAAACATAAGGGTTTTTGATGAAAATGATCCGAATGGATTTTTTTAAAAAATTAAATATTTCATGTCCGGCACTAGAGAGATACCGACAGAAGATATCATTTTGTGATTCTGAAAATAATTTTTAAAGCATGAATGCTCGAGGTCCCTATAAGAGGAACCGTATTAGTAAGATAGGAAAGAAAGCAATAAATACATCCATACAAAAATAAACATATAAAATACATAAAAAAGAGGGATGACAAAATGTATCTCATAGTTGTCTTCGATTATTGATGAATAATCGTGATGACAATGTCGAGACTTAGTCGGATTCGATGGAAATTTAAGGAGAAAAAGGTTTCGATGACTCGAAAGGGAGAAAAGCTTGGATTTTAGAAGGAGTATGAAAAGCGGGGTTGGAGTATCCCCTCAAAATAGTGGGGTTAGAGTATCCCCAAAAATGGAAATTCGATGTCATTATAAGGTAAAAGTGAGGTTAGAGTATCCCTTCAGAGTAATGGGGTTGGAGTATCTCCAAAACAAAAGTTTGATATTGGATTTGACGTAAAAGTAGGGTTAGAGTATCCTTTCAGAGTAGTGGGGTTGGAGTATCCCCCAAAAATGGAAATTTGATGTCATTCTGAGGTAAAAGTGGGGTTGGAGTATCCCCTCAGAGTAATAGGGTTGGAGTTCCCCAAAAATGAGAATTCGATGTCATTTTGAGATAAAAGTATGGTTAGAGCATCTCTTTGAAGTAGTAGGGTTAGAGTATCTCGAAAATGGAAATTCGATGTCATTTTAAGGTAAAAACTGGGTTGGAGTATCCTCTCAGAGTAATGGGGTTGGAGTATCCCTAAAAATAAAATTTTTTGACATTAAAGAGGAATGAGTCATTTTTTGGATAAGGAGATCTTTGACAATTGAGAGCCAAAGGTTTGGCTAAAATGTTCTTATTTTGTTTAGCCTTGGTCTGAGTCTAAAGGGCTTAGGTCATGAGAATAAGCCGAGTAGATCATAGGGCATTTGAACGCCTTAATAAAAGCATTTCAAAAATTAGGTTAGAAATAAAGGATAGCGTTGCATCATTTCTCTTTCTGAATTTATTCTAAGCTTATCCGGGGGTTCAAGGGGTAAACAAGGTACATTGGAAAGGTAACTCAATGAGGATTAATGTAAAAAATATTCCAAAAAATCATAGAAAATCACTTTCTAGGCAGAATTAATTTTTTGAATTTTAACCTGTCTCGAAACTAGCAGCATGTACAGGTTAAAGGTATAATGGACTTTGAAAAATCATTTTGGATTCATCTGAAATTATTAAAATGCGAATAATACCTTTCCGGAAAGGGAATTTCATGAATTCTATGCGAAAAGTATTCAAGGGATTCAAAAATATTGTTTGTCAGGTCAAAACAGCTTGAGTAGTAGACTGCTTGTTGGATCCAGGGGTTTCAAATAGTGAAGATTCAAAAAATCATAACTATTTCATCCAAAATGATCTAAAGGTAAATGAGATATTGTTGGAAAGGTAATTCAAAACCCTTCAAGGGAAAATACCAATACATTATGGATAAATCATTTTTGATTTTTAAATAATTTTTCAAAACCAAACTGTTGTGCTGTTAGAACAAAATAGTGGAGGTGTTTGGTATTTTTGGTTTTTCATTGGGTTGAGCTCGGGCCATGGACATTCGAACATCCATAACTGAGATAAAGGGTTGACATGGGCATCACAAGTTCATTCCACAGTCCCAGAGTAGTTTGTGATGATGGAACAACCCGTTAACCATGCAATCATGAGGATGTTTGGCTAAGGACCAATGATTCACATTTTTCAACTAAAAAACTTCATTTCATTTTTTTTTTTTGAAAACTGGTATTCTTATACTCATTCTTCCATGAATCTAGAACTGAATACTTGCTTTGCCCCCAAGGTTGGAAAACCAACTTTATAAAAATCTTAAGCCCATGTTATTCTCCATGTGTGGGAGATAGCATGTGCTTAACTTGGGGATATTTTTTAAAATCGGATTTTCCAGCATTCAAACAAGCATCTCAACTCAAACAAAATGCCATAAACATAATATAGAACATGGAGAACATATATACACAAGCAAAGATGACATTTTTCATAGAAAAAATAAAAAGAATGCATTGAGATGATAGATAGATGCATGAACATACTTAGGATGAACATGTTTAAAAAATGACTTTGCTAAAAAAGGCATTTTTTTTCATAAAACCTATCAAGTTGTTAGGATATTTATGGGCATACTTAGGACATGTTAAGATGCATGCTTTAAACATGAGATGAAGATGTGGATGTGGAAGGAACACAGTAAGGTTACATGAACAGAGGCTGTTATGGTGATGAAAATGCAAAAGAGCATGCTTAGTTAACCAATAGCATGAAGGCACCAAGAAAAACATCAAGATCCTAAACTACCACAACTAAAGCCATAAAAAATGCATGGGAGTCCTAAGATGGCTATAAAAGCATAAAAAGGGTTTACTAAGATGATGTTAATGACAAAATAGAAAATATAATGATCAAGGTAGAGGGTATGTGCCAAAAACTTGAATTTCCTTTTTTCTCAGAACAGTGGCTATAAACTCAATTTCTTCCTCCTCCATGCTATTATTTAGCAAGAAAAGGATGAAAAAAAGTAGCTTTTTGGTGGTATGGTTGATGGTGAGGCTTTTTAAGGATCAAAATGTGTGAAAAGTTGTGTTTTTGAAGGTTTTCCAGTGGTGGTCTGGGGTAGCTACGGGAATAAAGTATGGAAGTCAATGAAACATTATTTTTGGGGCTAAGAATGGCTGGAGGATTTGTGGGGATGGGTGAAGAGTTTTTTGAGATTGCTAGAGAGTGGTTTTTTTATAGTGAGGCCCCTCATTTTTTTGAGGTAGCTATTCTCTTTATGTTCATGCTCAGCTAATAGCTTTAGGAAACAAATGAAGGGCATTGTTGGGTTTTTTTCTTTGCCCAAGGAGACATCAAGGTAACATGGTCAGTTTGCCTCCCCATTGCTATTGGTTCTGCCATGCTAAAAAAGTAATTAGAAAGGCTGCAATAGCTTCCCAACTGCTGATATGCTTGCCACCCTCTTTACCACCATATCTCTTATGAAAGTGACCTTTGGCATTGGTTGCTTGGGCCCTAAACTTATTTAAATCCGGTCATTAGCCCAAAGCCAAGGTTTGTAATGCTTTATGATGGCTTCTTGGTGCTAAAAACATGTTTGAATAAGATTTTTGCAGGTTGAAAAATGGTCTGAGCAAGGCAAAATACCTTACTACATCAATATAAAGCATGTTGTATCAATACACAAGGGAATTTTTTTCCTGAGTATCAATAGAAGAAGGTGTGTATCGATACTAAAAACAAAAATTATTTCTAGTCTCGAGACTTTAGAGCCCTATATCGATACTCCATGGACTTGTATCGATACTCATGCTTGTGTATCGATACATTTCACCAAAAATCATAACTTTAGCTACCGCCAAGACTTGTATTGATACAATCATGCTAGGTATCGATACCACTCCTTAGGTATCAATACCAAACCCTCATGTATCGATACAACACATGGAAATTCAAAATTTTGGTAACATGAAAGCCTCGTGGCAGTGTTTAAACACCTATATGACCCACACATACCTTAGATTCCTTGAGTTGTCTTATCTTGGTCACACAGAGATGAAAATTGGCTCACGTACTCACCTGAATGACTCCAATGACACCTTGAAAATAACCTTTGATGCCTCATTTTTGCATTTTTCTTTAAGGTGATCCATAGGCATTTTAGACCTTCCCCAAAAAACTTTATTTCTATTTTTTTTTATTTTGTCACCTTTTACTTAACACCTAGGATACCAAAAACTGGTTTGGACAAACTGAAGTGTCTACACCATTAGTTACGTGGGTCATGATAGGTGAACATTATCACCTGCATTTGTCTTTTTATTTTCATTATCATTCCTTTAGGATATACCGTTACATTCAATGGCAAATCTTCTTTAATAAGTGGGTAAGTACAAGTGAATGCCATTACTTGCAATACCATCTTGAAATAGTTATATCTATCCATAATAAGCCATCATGTTACCCGAACGATGGCTTAGCATGTACTTAACATAAATGGTGATGAACGAACTTCATCATTTAAACAATTAGTCTTGGCCACCATGAGGTACCATATTGCTTTATGAAGAGGAAATTTTAATATAGACATGTTGGTATGCTACCCGTTAATGCCTCAACATTTATATTCATCATGTCTGCCATAGGCATCGTACCGCCTATTCTCAGGGCAAATTTTATTATGCATATTTCTACTATTCTTTCATTTCTTTATTTTCTTACCTATTATTTTGCATTGGTTACTCACTTGTTCTCTTTTTTACATTTTTTTCACCATGCATTATTTCATCATAATTATTATCACCATGGACAATTGGCTTTAATGGATTAGTGTTCACCAAAGGACATTTGTCATGGAGCAATAGTCCACTTCAAAGCTAAAACCCTTTGAAGAAGTCTGAGCATGGTCGAAGCGTCGACAATGTGAAGATGGGGATGTTCTAAAATCAAGGTATGCCTCGATAGTCCATGAAAAGATCAAGATAGGATACCATCAAAATGATTGGCAAGATCTGAAGACCATATGGATAATGATATGATCCAGCCAATGCAAGACAACGTAGATGATGTTCCAAAGGACTTTCAAGTATTGAGTGGACCTCTTACACGAGCTCGGGCTAAACAACTATGAAAGATTTGCAAGGACTAATTAAGAAGCTATTCATACAAGACGCTAAAGATAGAGATGGACTGTACTTGGAATTCAAGGAGGAAGTGGGCTTCAATCAACCATGCTTAGTTAACTTGCTTCAGGCTTATGAGCAAGTTAATTAGTGATTGGGCCAAATGTTTATATTTAGGCTTATCTTTTGTTCACTTATGGGCTAGACCCTTTTTAATAAGTGGTATATACCTGTCATATGTTATTTTGATTATTTTAAGTATCTATATCAAGGACCTATGCTTTGGGACAGTAGTTATTGGGCTTTGGGCTTTGTTTTAACATTTTAATTGGCCATCTAAAGGCCTATATGAGTTTTACTAGTTAGGATGCCTTAGGGTTTTGTCTTTTGGCTATAAATAGTTTGTTGCAATTATGAAACTGGTTTTTTAATTTTTCTTTGGATAATTAATACAAGTAGTCTTCTTGGTGAGGCAAATTTCTTTGAGTTCTTCTTTGGACTCCATCAGAACTTATCAAGGTTAGTTTAATCTCGTTACATTCAACTTTTGATATTCTTGGTTTGTAATTGATGCTTAAGCATTAGGTTAAGTTTCCAATTCCTTTGGTATTCTTGGTTTGTGTTTTGTATTTAAATTGTTGGGTCAAGAATCCTATTTTAGTTTCTTATTATTTTCTGGGTTTCTAGTCTTTGATCCAAAGTGTTATTCAGAGGTTTTAGGACATCATTTTTGGGGTTTCCATATCATTTAGTATCAAAGCTTTGGTTTAGATCAAGTGATCTATCTCTTATTTCTTCTATCAAGTTGTTATTGTCTTGATTAGTCTCTTAATTATTGCTAATCATTAGTTTACTATTTAAAAAAAAGAAGAAAAAAAGAAAAAGTCAGAAAAAAGAGGTGGCAAAAAAAAAAGGTAGGATGCACTAGTAAAGAGGCAATTTGTGTTTTGAAAATTTAGGAGCGTTTAATCTAATTTTACCCTCTTAGGTTGACTAGATTTTGTTCCTTCCTTTTCTAATATCTTGGTATTATCCTTTTTTTTTCTTCTAATCAATTCTCTAAATTTGTTACCTTTGCTGTATTTTTTATAGTTTCCTTTTTTTCTCTGAAATTAATTGATATATTAGTTTGACCGAATTCTATGCTTTCCTTTTTGATATCTTGGTAATTTCCTTTTTAATCTCTTTCCAATCAATTTTTTTCCTATTAATTAATTGATTGATTGATCTTTTCTTAAATTTTTAATGTTTACATTTTCAGTCATTCATACACCCAATCATCACAATTTATAGAACATTAATTATTTTATTTCCTCTTTTATTTCTTTCCATTAGGTTTTAAGTCATATACATAAATTGAGTCAGCCCTATATTTTACTATTTACTTCAATCTTGCTAGTAAATTTTCTATTGTTACATGCCTTTCTTCTTTTTATTGACCTTTCTTTATTTCTAATTTGTTTATTTGCAAATTTAAGAGTTGCCATTAGTTTGAATTGCTTCAAATTG
Source organism: Adansonia rubrostipa (assembly GCA_038381775.1). Lineage (NCBI taxonomy): Eukaryota > Viridiplantae > Streptophyta > Magnoliopsida > Malvales > Malvaceae > Adansonia > Adansonia rubrostipa. The sequence continues at coordinate 27,301 of JBBYHM010383495.1, forward strand.
GAATTAACTTTTGATTGCTTCATTGTGAGTCTTTTAAAAGAACAAAAAAAATTCTAGAGTGGTAAAAGGCATGAGAGAGTGAGATCATTAGAGTAAGACAAAAGCCAAATTAAGTGAAAACACGAGTGCAAGACCTAAATTAAGGATAAACACGTGAGAAACTGATTCTTCTAAGGTCTTAACCAATTTTTGTTATTACAAGTATGAATTTGGTAGGAAAAGGAATTGAAGCATCCAAATAGGGTGGTAGTAGCAGTGAAAAGCAAGAAACACAGTCAAAACTTGCCTTTACTCTCCAGGCCATGCGACAATAGTTTGAAAGAATGCAACTTCTCTTTAGAAATCTTCAAGATAGAATTGATAGACAAGAAGCTACAATTGCAAGGATGAGAAAAGAGCAACCAAATGAAAAAAAGAACAGGCCAAATATCCAAACCTTTTGGAGAAAATGAGCTAGTGGATGAAGAGAAGGATGAGAGTGAGGTAGAGTACATGAATACTGGAAGATTTGCACAAAGAAGAGCTAGGTAAGACTGCTGGCCTAGAAGGGAGTGTAGGAATCATGATGGTATGGACCAACATATTGGTAACATTAAAATAAAGATTCTTCCATTTTAGGGTAAAAATAATCCTGACTTGTATCTAGAGTGGCAATAGAAAGTTGAGCTTATGTTTCAATGCCACCATTATTTAAAAGAAAATAAGGTAAAACTTGCTACGATTGAATTCACAGATTATGCAATTGTTTGGTGGGATGAAGTTATTTTTAGTCACCGTAGAAATTTGGAGAGACCTATTAAAACTTGGGCTAAGATGAAAGCTGTAATGAGAAAACATTTTGTGCCAAGCCATTATTATCAAGATTTATATTAGTGGCTTCAAAACCTCACTCAAGGTTCCAAGAGTGTATAGGACTACCACAAGGTGATGGAAATCACCATGATTAGAGCTAATGTGGAAGAAAACCGAGTGGTGACCATGGCATATTTCTTGAGAGGCTTGAATCAAGAAATAGCTAATGTAATTGAGTTGCATTATTATGTAGAGCTTAAAGAGATAGTCCATATGGCTATGGAAGTGGAGAAGCAACTAAAGTTCAAAGGGGTGCATAAGGCTACTTCATCAAATTCAGGTTCCAATTCTTCTTGGAAAATGAATTGGAGTAAAACTAAAGAGGACAAAGTTGTTGCCAAGCTTGAAGAAGATAAGGATAAAAATAAAGGCAAGGTAGTCAGTGATAAAAAAGGTACCAACTCTTTCCAATCCAATAGATATCATGATACTAAGTGTTTTAGATGTTTGGGAACATGCCATATCGCTTTTTGATGTCCTAACAAGAGAGCTATAGTCATGAGAGCCGATGGTATAATTATGACATTGATGAAAGTAAGAAGGATTCTTCTTCTTCATCTAAAGAAGAAAGTGACATGGAGTATGTGGTCCAGGGATAAGCATTAGCAGTTAAGCGTGTTTTAAATCTTCAAATGAAAAAAGATAGAGATAAGGAGCAACGTGAGAGCATCTTCCATACTTATTGTCACATCAACAATAATGTATGTACTTTGATCATTAATGGAGGTAGCTATACCAATGTAGAGTACTACCTTAGTGGAGAAGTTGGGATTGCAATGCATGAGACATCCTCAACCATATAAGCTACAATGGCTGTTATATGATGTGAGGAAAATGAATAAATAAGTGATTGTTTCCTTTTCAATTAGGAAATATTCTGAGGAGGTGTTATATAATGTTATTCCTATGCATGCAACTCATATCTTGTTGAGAAGGCCATAGAAATATGATAGGCGTGTTATCCATGATGGTTTCAAGAATAGGTACTCTTTTCAGAAGGATGGTCGATGTGTAACACTTGTTCCAATGACACCCAAGAAGGTGTATGAATATCAAAATAAATAGAGAGGGAACCAAAGTAAGATCACGTGTAATAAAAAAAAGAGTGTGAGCAGTGAGAAAAACAAGAAAAATGAGAGCAAAAATAGAAACAAAGTGTCAAAAGAGTAAGTTAGTGTAAGTGAGCAAGAAGAGAACCTAACTGTAAGAGTGAAAAATTAAAGCTTATATGCAAAAGAGAGGGAATGCAAGAGTGCTTTCTATGCTCAAAAGCCATTGATTGTACTTATGTACAAAGAGGCTATTTGAACACTAATGATCTTAACTCTTCTTTGTCTAGTGCTGCTATTTATTTGTTATAGGATTATAAAGATGTCTTCCCAGATAAAGTTCCAAAAGGATTACCACTAATTAGAGGAATTGAATATCAAATTGATTTTATCCCTGGTGTAGCAATTCCTAGTAGTTCGGTATATAGAAGCAATCCTGTGGAGACAAAAGAACTCCAAAGGCAAGGTGAAGAGCTATTGGCAAAAGGGCACATGAGGGAAAGCTTGAGTCTTTGTGCTGTACCTGTGTTATTGGTTCCAAAGAAAGATGGAACTTGGAGGATGTATGTGCATTGTAGGGCTATCAATAAAATCACTGTAAAGTATCATCACCTTATTCTTAGATTAGAGGATATGCTAGATAAGTTGTATGGTTCTTGCATGTTTTCTAAAATTGATTTGAAACGTAAATACCATCAATTAGAATGAAATCGAGTGATGAGTGGAAAATTGCTTTTAAGAATAAACATGGGTTATATGAGTGGTTAGTTATGCCATTTGGTCTTACTAATACACCTAGTACATTCATGAGATTGATGAATCATATTTCGCATGCATTCATTAGCAGGTTCATTGTCATATATTTTGATGACATTCTAGAGTACAGCAAGAGTTTAGATGAACCAATGAATTATTTGAAAAAGTGTGCTAGATGTTCTTAGGAAGGAAAAGTTATATGCTTGTCGCAATGTACCGCAGGATGGATCCTCGCGGGTCTATGGTTGCGTATGACTTAAAATATTTTTCTGACTTAGAAATGTCTTCTTGACCGAGACTTTTCTTTCATGTTGTGATGAGAATGAGAATGTATGGATTCTCTACTTGATACAGTAAATGGGACCATAAGATGAATCGCTCATCCTACTAGTCTAGGATGACCATCACAAAATGGCCAATGCATGGAGTCGCCACTGATCATTTCAGGCTAGGCAGGACCGGATGCCTATTGAAACCTATGTTTTGAGTTACGAAACTCAAAACATCAATCCCTTGGTCTAAGTAATACAAAGATTCATCATTTAGGTTCGAGAGTTGGTTACGCATGATGAGGTATGAACCTCTTTGCGATACTCGAAATCGATACCTTACTTGCTATGTCTTATCTCAGTTTCAATTCTTTCGATCTTAACTCATCATTATCTCGATATAACCCCTTTTAATGCTTGAATCTCATAGAAATACAAATCCAGGTTTTGATGAAAAAGATTTAATCTCATATACACCCTGAAAAGATAGGGAATATAGTAATTTTCAATAAAATGACCTCTGAATTTTACTTTGAAAATGAAATGTTCCACTTTAGGCACTAGAGAGATACCCACGCGAAACATTACCTTTAATTTTATTTAAAATGATACAAAAACATGAATGAAAATAATCATCATAAAGAAATCATGTTAGAAAGGCAACAAATGAAGTAACATAACATGGATCATTCAATGCAATGATAAAGAAAAGGAATGAACTATTGGAATTTATCTCGGAATTGGCATGATTATTTGGGAATAACCTAATCGACAATTTTCAAGATGCATTTGGGTTTCTTGATTGAACGAAATTTGTTTGACACATTCATGGAAGTTTAGGAAAGAGGAAAAAAATTAATTGTAGTTGAAAGACAAGGTTGGAGTATCCCTTTGGAAAAGTGAGGTTGAAGTATCCCTGTGGATGACAAATAATTTTGACAAAGGAGGATTTTTAAATCTTGACAATTTTGAAAAGCGGGGTTGGAGTATCCCCTTAGAAGGTCAGGGTTGGAGTATCCCCTTAGAAGGTCAGGGTTGGAGTATCCCCATGGATGATAAATCATTTTGACAAAGGAAGATTTTTCAATCTTGACAATTTTGAAAAGCGGGGTTAGACTATCCCCTCAGAAGGTTAGGGTTGGAGTATCCCCATGGATGACAAATCAGTTTGACAAAGAAAGATTTTTCAATCTTGACAACTTTGAAAAGCGAGGTTGGAGTATCGCCTTAAAAGGTCGAGGTTGGAAAATCCTTAAAAGTGACATGTATGACACTCTTTAAAGAAGTCGAGTTGGAAAGCATAACTTGACAAAACTTTGTGATTTAGAAAATGTGGGAGCATTTCAATAACTTATGGCAAAAGAAATTATTGTGAATGAGGATAGTAAAAATGTAAAATATGTTTGTCCCCTGATATGAGCCTATGGGAGGTCAAAGCATGTTCTCGAGTCTGATCGAGGTGATACAGAGACATTCAAATGTCTCGAGATGAAATTCAGGAAAATAACTCAATTTTGACCATAACCGAAAATAGGGGATAGCATTGCACTATCCTGCTTCCCAAATTTATTCTAAATTGGTTTAAAGGCTTTAGAAGGTGGACAAGATGCCATTAGAAAGGTAACTCGATGAGGGTCAACCAAAAAAATATTTTGAATATCCCAAAAAGTCACTTTTCAGGGGAATATATTTTCAAGTTTGGATTGATTATGCTACTAGCAAAGCATATGAGGGACAATGGGTGTCAAAATTAAAAAATCACCTTATGTCATTTGGTATCAAAAAATTGCAAGCGATAGCTTTCTGAAAACGAAATTTCATGAATCATTTAGGAAAAATGTTTAAAAATTTTGGAAAAATCATTTAGTGGATCTAAATGGCCCAACCAGAATACATGTTTGGATTCTAGAGGTTCTAGATAGTTTAGATTTCAAAAATCATAACTCTCTCATCTGGAATGATTCGAGGGTGAATAAGACATCGTTTTAAAGAAAATTCAACACCCTTTGAGAAAAAAACATCAAAATATTCATGAAAAATCATTTAGGATTTTAAATTGATTTTTCAATTTGTAACAATGCTGCTGCCAGTAGGGGACAAAGCAAAGCAAAGGATATTTCTTATTTTCTCTATGTTTATGGGTCCAAACTCGAGTCATTGACATTCAAACATCCATGACTGAAGGGAAAGAGTGGCATACACTTTATGAACTCATTTGCACAGCCCCAGAGTATTTTAGGATGATGAAATAGCTCGTTGATCATGCCACTCAAGGTTTCGACTCAAAAACAATGCACAAACATTTAAGGAATAAGTGTAAGGCCATTTTTATTGCAAAATCAGAAGATTTGAGCTCATTTAACTAAGATTTCAGATTTCGAAAACTTAATTTTGCCCAAGATGTTTTGCTAACTTTAAGGAAAATGCTAAGTCCATGCTAATCCTCATTGGTTGAGGTTAACATGCTTGGCTTGAGGAGGTTTTGAAAATTAGTTTTTAATAGCCATTAAACATGCATTTAGACATGGAGAAGACAATGAACATATAAGGGGTTGGCACATAACATGAATGGAGATGCTAACTTTACCAATGGTCTAGAAATGGAGAGTGTTATCTATTTTAACAAGAAAATGTTATGGATGTTGAAAATGACAATGATTCATGCAAGCTAATGCATAAATGTGCTTGAAATATGTTAGGCTAATGATTCTTACATGGATTAAGGATAACAAGATGCATGGATATGGCATAAAATGAATGAGCAAGAGCTATCAAAATAATAAGGATAAAATGAGGCATTTTGCACACCAAAGGGGCATTAAGGTATTCAAATCCTACACTACCATAACCAAAAGCCACAATAATGCATGATAATCCTAAGAGAGTGATAGAAACATGAATAGCTCACTAAAATGATGAAGGTGCTGAAAAACAAAAAATGAAAGTGATAAAGTAGGAAGTTATACCAATAAGACTTCAATTTTGGCCAAATAGTTGGAGCAACAAAGATGGCTTGAATTTCTCACTTTTCCTTGTTGTTAATAAGTAAGAAAAAGAGAGAGATAATGAGGATTTGGTTCTGGTATAGGTAAGGGTGATTTTCAAAATGTGTAAGGGTTGGGAATGAGTGTTTTGGAGCTATTTTTGGGTGGTGAGTGAAGAGCTACGGGATTCTAGTTTTCTTGGTGTAGGAATGTGTTTTTGGAAGCTGAAAATGAGTTGGAATCTAACCTTTTTTAGTTGAGATATAAGTGGCCTAATTATACCAACATTTTAGAGCCATATTAGAGGTGTTTTTAGTCATTTCTCAAGGGGGACAAAGTGATGTCGACTTGATGGTTATAGAGTGGTTGTAGAGAGTAACTTGCTGCCAATGTGATGGACATAGGGTGGCTGGTTTAAATGCTAAAATGATTTTCCAGCAAGTAGGGTGGCTGATGGTGATCTTGGTCAACAAACTAGGGTAGAGTAGGGTGATCATGTGACATTGACCTTTTTAATCTAGTTTAGACTTCAAAAAAAATGTTTTGATTAATTTAAAAGTCTAAATTTGTAATTTGATATGGGTTTCAATCTTTTTGGATGCAAAGAAACGAGTTAAAATTGAGTTTTGGATCAATGGTGGACAAGTAAAAAATGCCTGAACCATGGCAAATGGCTTGTATGTATCAATATATTATAGAATGTATCAATACATTTTGTCCAAATACCTTGAGTGTATCGATACAATGAACATTATATTAATAATATGAACCATTATATTGATACTATGAACCACTATATCAATACATTTTGTTATGTATTAATTCATTTCTTTACAGAATGCATGTTTTGGTCTTGGCTAGCCTGGTATCGATACATGAGCTCTTGTATCGATACATAAGCTCATGTATCGATACAAATGGGGACATTTCAAATTTTTGGCATGTTGGAGCATTGTATCGATACATGAAAACCATGTATCGATCGATTCAACTAAAATTATGAATTTTCTTATATCTTTTATCCCTAGAGACCTTGAACTACATATTTTGATGCCACATTTGCATTTACCTTTGATATGATCCATAGGCCTTTTTAACCTCTTTAAAATACTTTTACGCTAGCGATCATCACCCCCTCTCATGTCAGTGCTTCAGATTACTAAAAAAAAGCCTAGACAAAATAAGGTGTCTATAGATGCCCCTCTTTAACCATTGCTGAGAATCAGGAACAGGGCAAAGATGAATAGATACTATTTTGTTCGGGGTGGAATAACGCTCCTTAGAACACCTGGGAAGAAATAAATGGTAATTAATACTTCACTATGATAAGTGTAGTGTATTGGCAGCAATCCTAATAGAGGTTTAACTGAATTTTATAGGGTTTGCCCTCCCTACTAGGGTATTAGGTTTTCTAAGGTTTGACCCCCTAGGCAGGTGTAGATTAAAATGGATTTTTGATGTGGGTGCCGCTAGCTTGTGCGGGCTTTGACCTAGACTAGGTGCCACAAGCTTGTGTGGGCTTTAACTCGGGTGTCCCCAGCTTGTGCAGGCTTTGACTCAGACTAGGTGCCACTAGCTTGTGTGGGCTTTAACTTGGTTACCGCAAGCCTGTGCAAGCTTTGACTAGACTTAGTTGCCATCAGCTTATGTGGGCTTTGACTTGGGTGTCACTAGCTTGTGTAGGCTTTGACTTAGACTTGGGTGCCACCAGCTTATATGGGCTTTGACTTGGGTGCTACCAATTTGTGCAGGCTTTGACTCAAACTTAGGTGCCATTAGCTCATGTGGGCTTTGCAAAGGATGCCACGACTTATGGGCTTTAAAAAGGGTGCCACTAACTTATGGGCTTTAACTTAGACTAGGTGCCACTAGCTTCTGTAGGCTTTGACTTAGGTGTCGCTAGCTTATGCAGGCTTTAACTTAGACTTGGGTGCCACTAACTCGTGTAGGCTTTGACTTAGGTGCCGCCAGCTTATGCAGGCTTTGACTCAGACTTGGGTGCCATAAGCTCGTGTAGGCTTTGAAAGGATACCATTAACTTGTGGGCCTTGAAAAGGGTGCTACTAACTTATGGGCTTTAACTTAGACTAGGTTCCACTAGCTTATGTGGGCTTTGACTCAGGTGCTGCCAGTTTGTGCGGGCTTTGACTTAGACTTGGGTACCAGCAACTCGTATGGGCTTTGATTCAGCTGCTGCTAGCTTGTGCGGGCTTTGACTCAGACTTAGGTGCCACAAACTAGTGTAGGCTTTGAAAAGGATGCCACTGACTTGTGGGCATTGAAAATGGTGCCACTGACTTGTGGGCTTTAACTTAGACTAGGAGCCACTAGTTTATGTGGGCTTTGACTTGGGTGTCCCTAGCTTATGCAGGATTTAACTCAGACTTGGTGCCACAAGCTTGTGTGGGCTTTAACTCAGATATTGCTAGCTTGTGTGGGCTTTGACTTAGACTTGAGTGCCACCAACTCGTGTGGGCTTTGACTAGGGTATCGTCAGCTTGTGCAAGCTTTGACTCGAGTGCCACCAACTAATATGGGCTTTGACTTAGACTTAGTGCCACCAGCTCATGGAGGCTTTAACTCGGGTGCCGTCAGCTTGTGCGGGCTTTAACTTAGACTTGGATGCCACTAGCTCATGTGGGCTTTGAAAAGGATGTCACTAACTTATGGGCTTTGAAAAGGGTGCCACTGACTTATGGGCTTTAACTTAGACCAGGTCCTACCAGCTTGTGTGGGCTTTAACTCAGGTGCAACCAGCTTATGTGGGCTTTAACTCAGACTTGGTGCCACCAACTTGTGTGGGCTTTTACTTAGATGTCGCTAGCTTGTGCGGGCTTTAACTCAAACTTGAGTGCCACCATCTCGTGTGGGCTTTGACTCAAACTTAGTGCCACTAGCTTGTATAGGCTTTGATTTGGGTGTCGCCAGCTTCTGCAGGCTTTGACTCAAACTAGGTGCCACCAACTTGTATGGGCTTTGAAAATGATGCCACTGACTTATTGGCTTTTGAAAAAGGTGCCACTGACTTGTGGGCTTTAAAAATGTGCCACTGACTTATGGGCTTTGAAAAAGGTGCCACTGACTTGTGGGCTTTGAAAAGGTGCCACTGACTTGTGGGCTCTTAAAAGGTGCCACTAACTTATTGGCTTTAAAAAAGGTGCCACTGTTTCATGGGCTCTTAAAAGGTGCCACTGACTTATGGGTTTTAAAAAAAGTGCCACTGACTTATGGGCTTAGAATAGGTGCCACTGATTTGTAGGTTTTAAAAAGGTGCCACTAACTTGTAGGCTTTGAAGAGGTGCCACAGATTTGTAGGCTTTGAAAAGGTGCCACTGACTTGTGGGCTTTGAAGAGGTGCCACTGACTTATGGGCTTTGAAAGGAGTGCCACTGACTTGTAGGCTTTTGGAAAAGTGCCACTGACTTGTGGGCTTTGAAAAAGGGTGCCACAACTTGTGGGCTTTAAATGGGTGCCACTAACTTATGGGCTTTAAAGGGGTGCCATTGACTTATGGGCTTTTGAAAAGATGCCACTAACTTATAGGCTTTGAAAAGGTTGCCACTAACTTATGGGCTTGATGTGGGTATGATTGGCATCCAGTTGTTTGCATACAAGTTTGTTGCCACCAGCTCATATTAGGCTTAAAAAGGTTTCTTGATCGGTGCCTCTTGAATAACGCTTGGTTTATGAAGCTTAGAGTTCTTACCAGGGACTCCTTGGAGGTTTGGTGAACTTGGCTTAAAGTGACATTACAAAAATCATAATGTGTGACAGTAATGCGAATGCATGATATGGAATGCTATTATGATTGCATGATGTGAAGTCTAATACAGGAGATAGCCATAGGTTTTCTTGTACATCATTCAGACTCTCGTAGGGATGATGATTAGTATTTGTTGTAACTATAGATGGGAATCTTCTTAATCCTACTAGGGATTATAGGTTGTCCCAGCTCCACTGGGGATATGACCAAAAATCTAGTCTTAAGAATTTGGACTGTTGCATTTCCCAATTCGAGAGGCTAAATCATTTTCCTGATAATTGAAAGGCATTGTCAACAATTTAGAGACTATTTGACTGATTAGGTTGATGTCTCTAGTTTTGATAAGATTCTGATAGAATGCATGGGTTGATTTTTAGTTAGCCTAAAATGGTTTTTCTTGAGATGTGGCTTGTGAAAGTAAGAAGCAGTTTGGTGTATGGTCATGCCGAGCAGATGTTTGGACGTGAAAAGTGCATGATCTTGATGATCAGGGCATGGGCAGAGTTCCCTGTGCTTTTTTTTTTCATTTTGATGTAATATCGAGATGTCTTGATGCGTATTTTAGTTGATTATCAAACATTATCAACTAAATGACAAGTGCAATGTGAGTTTACAGGGGTTAAAAGAAGCAAGGCAATATTTATTCATGACAACAAAGAGATATAACTTGGTATACTATTTGACAACCAAGTGATAGGGTAGCTAGAAGGATGATCTTTTAGGCGAAAGATGCCTCTGGCAATCATGACATGGATGTTCTTTAGGTGCTTTTTAGGATCTTTTTTAAACAATGAATGCATGAGCTGATCTTTGGAAGATCCTTAGGATTGCTTTGCATTGCTTGTAGGTGCTTTCGATTCATGCCTTATCAAAATTGATCTTCTCAAGTTGCCCCTGTGGGTTTTCAACTGTAGTTGGGTTGGTTGCCCAGATGCCTTTTTCGAATTTTTATCTAGACCTTTTTTTGTTTTCTTTTTCTTTTTTTTTATTTTGTATTTTTTTGGTTTTTTCTTGTTTTTTGTTGTTTTTTCCTTTTTTTTTGAAGGATGCCTTTTCAGGTTTTTTTGCCCTCTACGTGTAGTATTTCTTGATAGAATCTAAGTTGATTGGGTTGGCAAGGCATTGCCATCCATTTTTGACAAGATTAAGGCCCTTTTTGAGAAGACTTGTTTCACGACATATGGTTCTTCCCAATTAGGCATCCACTTGCCTCGTGCATCTTTGTGAATTGGGAGGATCTTCTTCAATACCAATTTGCCTGGGTGAAATTATTATGGGTGCATCTTTTTATCATGGGCTTGGATCATGCATCCTTGATACATTTGACCATGGCAGATGGCTTTCATGTATTTTTCCTCGATGATGTTAAGCTGGTTGTATCTGTTCTTGACCCATTCAGCCTCTTTAAGTTTGGTTTCCATCAAGACTCTGAGAAAAGGGATCTTGACTTCGATGGGTAATACAACTTCCATCCCATAGATAAGGAGAATGGGGTAGCGCTCATGGAAGTTTGAATTAAGGTTTGATAGGCATGAAGTGCAAAGGATATCTTATCATGCCAGTCTTTGTGAGTCTCGACCATTTTCTCAACTATTCTTTTAATGTTTTTGTTGGCTGCCTCGACTGCCCCATTCATCTTTGGGGATAAAGGATAGATGCTAGATCTTGAACTGTAAGAGGTCTGGTGGTACGGAGCTTTCTTTGAAAACTTCTTCAGGATCAACTTCACTAGCATAAATTAATTGTTCGAAATCGATCTTCAGAGACCCATCAGACACATCCATGTCACTATTGTCTGGACACCTAAAAGGGTGAAGAAACAGACATTGCAAAAGGCACACACATAACCTAGGGATTTGAATAAGAATGGAGACAAAAGAATAATGGAGACAAAAAGGTTGAAAAGTGATTTAGACACATAATATGGAATGATATACGCAAAAGTCATTTCATTAATAATATTTGATAAAAATGCCTCTTACATAGGACACCTACCTACCTTTGGGCAAGGGTAGGTAGGTTTTCATTTCTTGACATTACATGAAAAGGATAGAAAAAGTGCAAGGGCTTTCGTCATGACCCCATCATCAAAATTAGGTCTTGGTGGAACGACACAAATTCTATGGCTCGATATCGATCATGTTTGTAGCTCGCTTAGTATGGTTTGGTAAAGGATTGCAGCAACATTTGGTCCCTAGTTCATCCTGAACTGTAAGAGTTTTAGTTGATTAGATTTTGCACATTTCGTTTGAAATACATACAGTTCTCAATGTCATGCCCCACTGCCCTAGCATGGTATTCACAATGGGTGTTAGGGTTGTACCATTGCGGGTATGATGGCTTCTTTTTTGGGACATAGATTGGAGTCACTAAGTGATTTTAGAGCAAAGTTTGGTAAAGCTCCTTATAAGTCATAGGAATAGGATCAAATTGTTGCTTTTGTTGATTCGGACCTCAATTGCTAGGTGCATTATTGGTTGTTTGATTGGTATTTTGATGGACTTGTGGAAAGTAGCTTGGTGGTGGGTTTGATGGGATTACAGATGAGGGGTTATAAGTTATGGCATAAATTGGCTATAGGGATATTGTGATGGGGTAAGAGTCTGGCGTGCCTAGTAGCGAGGGTTGGGTGCTTGATGCTGTCTCGGCTGAGACAAGCCAGCATAGTTTATGGCATTGGCCTTTCCTTCCTTCTTTTTACTGGCAATGGGCTTCCTACTCGATCCAGCTATTTCCCTGACAGACATTCTACCACTCTTAATAGTGGCATCGATCATTTCTTCAGAGAGAACTAAGTCTGTGAATTTCTTGGTGGCATTTCCCATAAGCTTCTCGTAATATGGAGCACATAAGGTGTGAATGAAAGTGACTGTCATCTCTTTTTCTATAAGAGGAGGCTGGACTAGGGCTACTTTTTTTTTTCGCGTTTGGGTGTATCATCTAAAACTTTTAGTGGATCTTTTTTCAAAATTCATCAAGAAAAGTCGATCGGTGCCTAATCTGACACGTGCTGGTATTGATTTAGAAAGTCCTTAGCCAAGTTGGTCTATGATTGGATTTTCACATTGTCTAGCTCAATATACCACCAAGCTATTGCCCCAATAAGGCTATGCTAGAAGCAATGGATGAGGAGCTTTTCATCTTTCTCGTACCTGACCATCTTTTGTAGGTATATTCAGACATGGATGGAAGGGTCAATGGTTTCATTGACCTTCTCAAACTTTAGGACTTTGAACTTCGGGGGAATGACAAGGTTGAACACTAAAGATAGTGATTACGAGTCAAAAGCTCTGAAATTGTCACTCCCTTCGATAGCTTGGAGGCATTTTTCTAGTAGCTAGAATTTGCTCACTTCTTTCATAGTCATGGTGGACTTTTGGCCTTCTGTTTTCTCCAGTTGCTCATGGTTAAAGGCTATCAGATCCACTGATGAAACTTCTGTATTCACCCATTTAATATCGGGAATGAATTGACCTGTCGTAATGGGATTTAGGTAGACGACTGGCAGAACCTGAGTGGCAGGTGGAGGAGCGGGCCATTGTTCTTGTCTAATTTCCCCTTGGGTGGGTTCTGGATTATTGCTAGGGGGACTTTTAATGTTGGTAGGATTATTCCTTGTTTCAGCAGTGCTGACTTGCCCTTTTTTCTTTCATAGAGGCTGTCATTAGTTCCATAAGTCTCGCCATCTAAGTTTGCATTTCGCTTTGCTGACGGAGCATCTGGTCCTGTGATTCCTTAACCATTAGCTCAAGTCGCTCAATACAAGTTTCATGATCACTTTCCATGATTTACTTATGACGCCATGTGTTGTAATGGTGCATGATGTAAGGTTCCATGTTCCTGATTGATCTCGAAATCCCTTGCACTTTTATGGCCCAATTCTCGTATTAGACTTTTATTTAAAAATGTATTTATTGATGAGTGATTATGATGCAATGATGAGTTAAGATAATGAATGATCGATGCAAGTGTAAAAAAGGTGAAAGTAAATATGCATATGTATTGGAGACAATTGAATCCTGGAATAGCTTCGTTAATAATATCATTCATAGAGTCACAAAAGGGTTTTTTTTCTTTTTCGACATGATTACACCTGAAAGTATCTAACGTGATTACATTGTGTAATCACACGATTAAGAAAACCTAAAAGTTATTGCTCATGATCTCCAATAGGTACAATGTCTCACCTTATGGACTGAGCTGCTTCAATCATGTCATCCTCCTCTCGTTGAGCCATCTGAACTTGCTCAATGAGGTGCTGATGTTGCTCTTGGTAGTTTAGACACTCTTGGTCAATTGTCGCTTGCCAATCTAGTTCACGTTGCTTGAAAGCCCTTGTTAGTTCATTGATATGACCTTGATGATCCTCAAGCAATTGTTCTAACTCCTAGATTTTATGAGTGAGGACTTTATTTTCAATGTTGGCAGCTTTTGCATCATGCATTTAGGCCTCGAGTCTTTGACTCCTTTATTGATAGGTGGAAAAAAGAGCACGTGCCCTCGTGAACTTTTCTTTGCTGCTTCTAACTTCCTCCTTTTGCTGATTCAGCTTGCAATTGGTAGTGGCAACTTTTGCATTCCATTTGACTGATGTCTTGCCAATACATCGAGATTTGTTAGCTTTTCGAAGTGTCACATAATCCTTGGTTAGGCTTTTAAGTTCATCTTTGAAGTGATCCCTTTCTTTAACGACTCGATCCATTTCATCGCTCTTAAGATAGATATCCATCTCTAGCTGGCTTTTTTCCTCCTTAAGTTGAGAGATTTCTATGGCAAAGGATGCCTTTTCTCGCTCGAACTCCCTCCTAAGTAGCTCAATCTCAGAAGGCGGTTCCTCTATTAGGATTTGCAGTATCCCGAAGTTAGGTGGTGGTAATGGATATTAATACAGTGGAGTCTCCATTCTTCGTATCTAGGCATGGTAGGGCTTCTTCTTTAGTATCTTTCCATACAATAGACCTTCTTCTAGGCTTGGAAAGCTAACTGGACTTTTGCTTTATAATTGGGCTCTCCATATTCAAAATCCCAATGCCCTAAGTTTTCAAAGAATAGGATGAATTGCTAGCATTAGAACTGACGTAATACCAATAGAAGAGCATAACTGGTATTTCCCCATAATCTCAGGAGCGGTACATAAGTGTAATCTCCATATCTATACACAATCGACTGAGGGAACATCTATGGGGCTTTCCACGTGATTTCTTCCTCCTTGACATTTCATAGTTCCTCGACCCAATGCTTTTCTATCTTATCTTAATGACATTCTTTCTTTAATACTATGGAAAGAGGGTTGAACTTGAAGAAGAAATTTTGCCTAGTTTTTTCCTCCCTAACATAGAGATGACCAAAGAGCCATATCTAGAGCAATGGGGCACACCTGATAAACCTTCCTGTTCCTATTCTTTTACAAAATCGAAAGGCGCAGATGGTTTCGGCTATGATGGCAGAAGTAGGGTTAATGTCATAGCATAAGCGAGAAAAGAAATCTGTAACTGCTGCCTCTGCATAACCCAAAGTCTTTAGGAATATGACGAGCCCATAGATTGCTACAACGTAGACATCTTGAACTTTTTTTTGGTCAGAAAGATTTACCATAGCCTCTTTCACGTTGGCCCAAGAGATATATTCGCCGCTTCCTTTTACTTTGACGTGACTATTAACCCATGCTTCTGTGGCTCCAAGAATTTGCCTCAACCTATTCTTGAACGGAGGAAGTGATAATGCTTTGCAATAAATCTGGTCAAACTTAGCCCTTTCTATGTTGAGCAGAGCTATGTCTTCATTAATGGTAGGGAATAAATCCTATTGATTGAAGGTGAAACATCAGTAGGTCAGATTTTAGAACTGTGCAGCTTCTCGCAACAAGCCATCATCCAACTGAACTCAAAGTAAGAGAGCTACATCCTCGTACTTTTTAGTGAAGGCTTCTTTCTCGTTGTTATCCTAATTGTCCCAAATGTGTTTAATTTCTGACAATCATTCTGACAAAAATTGATCTTGACCTCTTCATGCTTTTCTGAGATGTAGTCAGGCTTTAGATGCTTTCGTCTTGACGTTAGTGACCTTTTGACCATGTTCTGACATTTTTAAAGGACTCGATAGTGGAGATGAGCTATTGCTCCATAAATGATGCCCCTTGCTGAACACCGAACCAGAACAATTGTCCCAAAATGATGATAGTCATGATGGTTATGATGAGATAATGCATGCACCAAAACACAAACAAAGGGAAAATAAGTTAGTGGAACATATAGGAGACAAATGTAAGGAAATAAAGAATTTAAGAACATTAAAACAAAATATTCATAACATGTCTCAACCAAGGTGGTGAGATAAGAAATGGGCAGCATTTCAACATGCCAAGATGCAATCTGCCCTTCATGAGGTAATGCAATATCTTATTTTGACCGAAAAATAATCGACTAGTAGTAATATTCATTTATCACCACTAGTGCAGATGTGCGTTAAGTCATGACTCGAATAGCATAACAGTTTACAGCAAAAGACATTGTGAACGATGGTTTTTGTTCACTGTCACTTATTTATATAAAGGTTAGCTGTCGTTCGGGTGGCATAATGGCATGCCTTGATAAATGATAAAAATATAGATGCGGGTGACAATTGTATAATCATTGTCACCTACATAATTATGGTAATTAAGAGTAAAGGTTAGGAATGTTTCCCCAAGTGACCTTATTCTTCGAGTATTCTAGCAGCATTTTGGTATGGTTTAACATGGTTTAGCTCGTAGGGCTCACTATAGGAGGTTTAAGTTGATGCCTAAATAGGTACTCGAATCGCTCCTCCATCCAATAAGGAAAGTGAGGCACCCTAATCCTAGGCTCCCATTGTGGGTTTGATGAAAAGGGTTCAATTCGGTGGATGTATTTCCCTATGCAAATGAGAAAGGTTACTCATGAGAGACGTAGGTAATTTACATTCGAGAAATTATTGCCATGCCTATGCGAAGGGTTACTCATGAAGGCAGATAGCTCACTTTTTCTTAATGATCGGGTTATAACCACACCATGGAGTTTGGCAAGACTCTAATGCATATGCAAGTGCACGGTGTGTGATAAGGAAATAATCAAACATTTTTGCTTACTTTCGTATTAGCATTTTTATTAAAGTGATGATTATTCAAAAATAAGACAATCCTAACAATCATGTCAAATGAATGATTAGTTGACAAAACAAAAAAAGAGTCATAGTTAAATAATGACGAAAGATCGAAGGAATCGAGAACCTAGCAAGACACAGCTATTTATTGGCCTAACTCTCTATACAATCCCCAGTGGAGTCACCAAGCTGTCGCAACGTACCCCAAGGTGGATCCTCATGGGTCTATGGTTGCATACGACTTAAAATATTTTTCTGACTTGGAAATGTCTTCTTGACCAAGACTTTTCTTTTGTGATGTGATGAGAATGAGAATGTATGGATTCTCAACTTGTGATACAGTAAATGGACCATAAGACAAATCACTTATCTTACTGGTCTAGGATGACCATCACGAAATGGCCAATTCATGGAGTTGCCACCAATCATTTCAGGCTAGGCATAACTGGATGCCTATTGAAATCTATGTTTTGTGTTACGAAACTCAAAAAGATTCGTCGTTTGGGCTTGGGAGTTGGTTACACACGATAAGGTATGAACCTCTTCACGATGCCCAAAATTGGTACCTTACTAGCTATTTCTTATCTCAGTTTTGATTCTTTCAATCTTAACTCATCATTATCTCGATATAACCCCTTTTAATGCTTAAATCTTATAGAAATAAAAATCTAGGTTTTGATGAAAAAGATTTAATCTTATATGCGCCCCGAAGAGATGGAGAATATAGAAATTTTTAATAAAATGACCTCTGGATTTTACTTTGAAAATGGAATGTTCCACTTTGGGCACTAAAGAGATACGCACATGGAATATTACCTTTATTTTTATTTAAAATGATTTCAAAACATGAATGCAAATAATCATCAGAAAGAAATCACGTTAGTAAGGCAACAAATGAAGTAACATAACACGGATCATTCAATGCAATGATAAAGAAGAGGAATGGACTATTGGAATTTATCTCGCGATTAGCATCAATTATTTGGGAATAACCGAATTGACAATTTTTTAGATGCATCTAGGTTTCTTGATTGAACGAGATTTGTTTGACACATTCATGGAAGTCTGGGAAAGAGGAAAAAAATTAATTGTAGTTGAAAGATAGGGTTGGAGTATCCCTTCAAAAAGGTGGGGTTGGAGTATCTCTATGGATGACAAATAATTTTGAGAAAGGATGATTTTTAAATCTTGACAATTTTGAAATGTGGGGTTAGAGTATCCCCTTGAAAGGTCCGGGCTGGAGTATCTTAATGGATGACAAATCATTTTGACAAAGGAAGATTTTTCAATCTCAATAATTTTGAAAAGCGGGGTTGGAGTATCCCCTCAGAAGGTCAGGGTTGGAGTATCCCCGTGGATGACAAATCATTTTGACAAAGGAAGGTTTTTTAATCTCGACAATTTTGAAAAGTGAGGTTGGAGTATCCCCTTGAAAGGTTAGGGTTGGAGTATCCCCAAAAGTGCCACGTCTGACACTCTTTAAAGAAGTCGAGTTGGAAAACATGAGTTGACAAAACTTTATGATTTAGGAAAAATATGAGCATTTCGACAACTTTTGGTAAAAGAATTTATTGTGAATGAGGATGGTAAAGATGTAAAATATGTTTATGCCCTGATACGAGCCTATAGGAGGTCAAAGCATGTTCTCAAGTCTGATCGGTGTGATACAGAGACATTTGAATGTCTCAAGAAGAAATTCGAGAAACAACACAATTTTGACCATAATTGAAAATAGGGGACAAAATCGCGCTATCTTGCTTCCCAAATTTATTTGAAGGCTTTAGAGGGTGAATAAGATACTGTTAAAAAGGTAACTCGACGAGGGTCAACCTAAAAAATATTTCTAATATCCCAAAAAGTCACTTTCTGGGGAATAAAATTTCAAGTTTGGATTGATTATGCTGCTGGCAGAGCATATGGGGGACAAGGGGTGTCAAATTTGAAAAATCACCTCAGAGTCATTTGGTATCAAAAAATTGCAAGCAATACCTTTCTAAAAATGGAATTTCATGAATCTTTTAGGAAAAATGTTTGAAAATTTTGGAAAAATCATTTAGTGAGTCTGAACGGCCTAACTAGAATACATGTTCGGATTCTAGAGGTTCTAGACAGTTTAGATTTAAAAAGTCATAACTATCTCATCCGGAATGATCTGGGGGTGAATAAGACATCATTTTAAAGACAATTCGACACCCTTTGAGAGAAAAATATCAAAAAATTCATGAAAAATCATTTAGGATTTTAAAGTTATTTTTCAATTTGTAACAGTGCTACTGCTAGCATGGGACAAAGCAAAGTAGAGGATATTTCTTATTTTCTCTCTATTTACGGGTCCAGACTTGAGTCATTGACATTCGAACATCCATGACTAAAGGGAAAGAGTGGTATGGGCTTCACGAACTCATTTGCATAGACCTAATTTATTTTGGGATGATGAAATAGCTCATTGATCATAACACTCAAGGTTTCGACTCAAAAACAAGGCACGAACATTTTGGGAACACGTGTAAGGCCATTTTCATTGCAAAATTAGAATATTTGAGCTCGTTTAAACAAGATTTCAGATCTAGAAAACTTAATTTTCCCCAAGATATTTTGCTAACTTTAAGGAAAATGCTAAGTCCATGCTAATCCTCATTGGTTGAGGTTACCATGCTTAGCTTGGGGAGGTTTTGAAAATCAGTTTTTGATAGCCATCAAACATGCATTTAGACAAGGAGAAGACAATGAACATACAAGGGGATGGCACATAACATGAATGGCGATGCTAACTTTACCAATGGTCTAGACAAAGAGAGTGTTATGCATTTTGACAAGAAAATGTTATGGATGCTAAAAATAACAATGATTCGTGCAAGCTAATAAATAAATGTGCTTGAAATATGTTAGGCTAATGATTCCTACATGGATTAAGGATAACAAGATGCATGGATATGGCACAAAATGCATGAGAAAGAGCTATCAAAATAATGAGGATGAACTAAGGCATTTTGCATATCAAAAGGGCATTAAGGCATTCAAATCCTAAACTACCATAACTAAAAGCCATAATAGTGCATGATAATCCTAAGAAGGTGATGGAAACATGGAGAGCTCACTAAAATATGAAGGTGCTAAACAAAAAATGAAAGTGATAAAGTAGGAAGTTATACCAATAAGACTTTAATTTTGACCAAATAGTTGGAACACAGAGATGGCTTGAATTTCCCTCTTTTCCTTACTGTTAATAAGCAAGAAAAATAGAGAAATAATGAGGTTTTGGTTCTGGTATGGGTGAGGGTGATTTTCAAAACGTGTAATGGTTGGGAATGAGTGTTTTGGGGCTATTTTTGGGTGGTGAGTGAAAAGCTACGGGATTATGGTTTTCTTGGTGTAGGAATGTGTTTTTGGAAGCTGAAAATGAGCTGGAATCTAACTTTTTTTAGTTGAGATATAAATGGCCTACTTATACCAGCATTTTGAAGCCACATTAAAGGTGTTTTTGGTCATTTCTCAAGGGGACAAAGTGATGTCAGCTTGATGGCTATAGAGTGGCTATAGAAACGACTTGCTACCAATGTGATGGACATAGGGTGGCTGGTTTAAATGGTGAAATGATTTTCCAGCAAGTAGGGTGGCTGATGGTGATCTTGGTCAACAAACTTGGGAGGAGTAGGGTGATCATTTGACATTGACCTTTTTAATCTAATTTAGACTTCAAAAAATATGTTTTTATTAATTCAAAAGTCTAAATTCATAATCTGATATGGGTTTCAATCTTTTTGGATGCAATGAAATGAGTTAAAATTGAGTTTTGGATCAATGGTGGATGAGTAAAAAATGCCCGAACTGTGAAAAATGGCCTGTATGTATCGATACATTGCAGAATGTATGATACATTTGGTCCAAAAACCTTGAGTGTACCAATGCAATGATCATTGTATCGATACTATGAACCATTGGATTAATACATGTTGCTATGTATCAATACATTTCCTTACAGAATGCATGTTTTGGCCTTGGCATGGCCTAGTATCGATACATAAGCTCCTATATTGATATATAAGCTCATGTATTAATACATTTACATGTTGTATTGATACAAATGGGCACATTTCAATTTTTGGATTGTTTGAGCATTGTATCGATACATGAGAACCATGTATTATGAATTTTCTCATATCTTTTATCCCTGGACACCTTGAACTATGCCTTTGATGCCATATCTTTGCATTTATCTTTGATATGATCCATAGGCTTTCTTGACCTCAAAAATACTTTTTCATTAGACAACATGTCATTCGGCGATCATTGCCTCCTCTCAAGTCCATGCCCCAAGTTGCTAAAAAAATTAGCTCAGACAAAATAAGGTGTCTATAGCTGCCCCTCTTTGATCATTGCTGAGAATCAAGAACAAGGCAAAGACAAATAGACACCATTTTGTCTAGGTGAAATGACATTCCCCAGAACACCTACAAAGAAATAAATTGTAATTAATACTTCATTGTGATAAGTGCAGCATATTGGCAATGATCCTCATAGAGGTTTAAGTGAATTTTATAGGGTTTGCCCTCCTTAGTAGGGTTTTAGGTTTTCTAAGGTTTGACCCCCTTAGGCAAATGTAGAGTTACGTGGATTTTTTATGTGGGTGCCGCCAGCTTATGCGGACTTTGACTTAAACTTGTGTGCTATCAGCTCATGTGGGCTTTATTCGAGTGCCACCAGCTTGGGTGGGCTTTAAATTAGACTTAGGTGCCACTAGCTTGTGTGGGTTTTAACTTAGACTTGGGTACCAATAGCTTGTGTGGGTTTTGACTCAAGTACTGCCAGCTTATGTGGACTTTGAAAAGGTGCCACTGACTTATGGGCTTTAAAAAGGTGCCACTAACTTGTGGGCTTTGAAGAGGTGCCATTGATCATTGTGTCGTCTCACATCCATGTCCCAGGTTGCTAAAAAAATTAGCTCAAAGAAAATAAGGTGTCTACAAATGCAAGAGAGTTTGGTATCGATACCTAAGGTGTGGTATTGATAGCTAGCATGTTTATGTCAATATAGACCTTGGCACTAGCTAAAGTTGGGATTTTTGGCAAAATGTATCGATGCACAAGCATGAGTATAGATACAAATCGATAGAGTATCGATACAGGCCTATAAGTATTGAGACCGGAAACATCTTTTGCTCTTAGTATTGATACATAGCTCATTGTATCGATACTTAAAAGTAAAAAGTACCATGTGTATCAATATGACATGTTTTGTATCAATACACCAAGGCATTTTTGCCTATTCCAGCCATTTTTTAGCCTTTAAAAACTCGATTCAAACATGTTTTTGCACCAAGAAACTATAATAAAACATTGCAAACCTCAATTATGGGTTCATTAACAGATTCAAACGAAATTTTGGAGCCTAAACAATTAATGACAAAGATATTTTCATAACATATATGGGTGTTAGAGGGTCTAGTAAGCATATCTCCAGTTACAGGTTGTCACAACCTTTCTGCCTCCTTGCTCAGCATGAGAAAGTCAGCTGAGCATGGTAGCTGGAGATGTCCCCTGGCGTAAAAGGGAAAAATAAAAAATGCCTTTGCATGGTCTTTTAAAAGCAAGGGTTGAGCATTGAATCAAACATTACCAGCTATCTCAGGAAAAAAGGCTTTTAACTATCAAAAAGGCTCTCCAGCAATCCCAAAAAATGTTTCATTCATCCCCACACATCTTCCATTAACTCTAGCTCCAACAACTCATAAAAACACTGTTCCATTGCTTTTCACCCTCAACCAACCTCTATTCCCCTAGCTTCCCAAATCCACCACTAGAACACCTTCAAAAACTAAACTTTTCACACACTTTTATCCTCAAAACACCCCATCATAAACCATATTATCAGAAAGCTTCTTCCTTTCACCATTTTCTTCCTAAAGAATAGCAAAAAAGGGAAGAAACTGAGCATAAAGTTACTGCTTTAAAAAAGGAAAAAACTTTAAGCTTTTGCTAGTATATTTTTTACCTTGTTCCATAAATTTTCTATTTTGATCATCCATTTCATTTTATTGAGCCCTTTATGTTGCCATGGCCCTCCTAATACCTTCATGCATCTTTGTTGCCTTGGTTGTGGTAGTCCTAGGATCTTGATGGCCTTCTTGATACTATGATGTTATGGGATATAAAACTCAATATGCTTCATTTCATCATCATACAGCCTCTTTTCATGCACCTTTTGCCATGTTCCTTCCATATTCACATGCCCATTTCATATTTAAATGGTCACCTTAATATGTCTTAGTATGTTAAAATATTTTTCTTGTGCTTTAAGGAGGCTCATGAAATAAAAATGTTGTCTTGAGAACTCCAACATCCACTCATTTGTACAAACATGTTTATATCATCTCCATGCACCCTATTTGTCATTTTCTTGCATTTATGTCACCCATTTCCATGTCAAAATGTCATCTTTGCATGATTGCATGTTTAATACATGTTTATCTTTGTATGGGCTATATTTTGTTCATGATATCTCCATTAACATGCTTGCTTGTTTCTTACAAACTAATTTTTAGAAACATTCCCAAGTTAAGTTCATGTTCCCTTCAATAGATAAAGAGTAGAATGGACTTAATGTTTTGTCAAATTGGTCTCCCAATCTTAGGGGAAATCAACATTTCATCTATGGATTCATGGTGAAATAAGTCAATTTTCAAGAAACAAAGGAAAAGAAATCCTTTTTAGCATTAATCCTTGATCTTGAGTCTCGTGTTCCTTTTTGTAACATGGTCAACGAGTTGTTCCATCATCCTAAACTATTTTGAGATTGTGGAATAAACTTGTGAAGCTCGTGTTACTTTTTATCGTATACGTTCGGACACCCTAAACCTGAGCCTATCTTCGATAAAACTAGACTATTGAATAATCCTTATGTTTTTGCTTTGTAGTCCAAATTTGAAAAATCTTTTTCAAAGCACAAAATACTTCCTTTGATTTTTCTAATATTTTTCTTTGAAGGGCATTGAATTATCTTTCTAACGGTGCCTTATTTGCCCATGGATCATCCCAGAAGAGGGAGTTATGATTTTTTGAACCTTTACTATCCGAAACCCTTGGAACTAGCATGTAGCATTCTGTTTGGGGCCATTACGGCCCACCGTTGATTTTTATGAAATTTCTAAATAGTTTTCCCAAAAATATTCATAAAATTCCCTTTCTAGAATGGTATTATCTACGATATAACGATCTTGGATAAGCTTAGAATGATTTTTTGAAATCCATCATGCCCTTTTAATCGTACATGCTGCCAGTGCTAAGATGAACCTAACTTTAAAAATTAATCTCACCTAGAAAGTGATTTTCTAGAATTTTTAGAATATTTTTATATTAAACCTTGTCGAGTTACCTTTCCAACAATACCTCATTATCCTTTGAAGTCTTTGGATACACCCGAACAAAATTTGGAAACGAAAATGACATGATATTGTCCCCTATTTTCAACCTACTTTTCGAATCCCCTTTTATTGAGACTTTCGGATGTATAAAAAATGTGCCTGGTTGATTTCCCCATAACATCAACCTCTTTTGACTCGGATCAAGATTAAAATACGAAAAATAAGATTTCATATTAAAAGTTTTGCTAGTAGAGATACTCTAACTCCATAATTCTAAAAGGGATACTCCAACCCATTTTTAATTAAAAATTTAAATCTTCTCCTTGTTCTTAAATGTTTTCCTAACTTTGGGAATAATCCAACTTATTTTTAATAAAAAATTTAAAATTTTCTCTTTGTTCCTAAATGTTTTCCTAACTTTGGGGATACTTCATCCTCATTTTTTCATTAAAAATTCAAATTTTTACTTTAATCTTAACTATTTTCATAACTCTATTTTAAGGGATACTCTAACCCCACCTCACCGAGGGGATACTCCAACCTCGCTTTTATCATAAAAACTTAAAATTTTCTCTCTTCCAAATGCCTTAAGCTTTTTTGATAAAAATCATCCTTGTTTTTTAAATTACCATCGAATCCAGATCGGTATATAAAATTGTCATCATGGTTATTCTTTAATAATGAAAGGTAAATATGAGGTACATTTCGATCAACCCTCTTTCTTTTATGTTCTTTTATTTATGTTTGCTTGTTTTTGATATTATTATATTTCTCATTTTTTGCCTCACTAGCTTGTTCCCTTTTATAGTGTTATTGTGCATTTATATTTAAAATTTGTTTTCAAATGAAATTTAAGAGGCAGTGTTTCGTATTAGTATCTCTCCAGTGCCTAATATGAAACAACCAATTTTTAAAATCCAATTCGGACATCATTTTCATGGAAAAAAATCATTATGTTCCTCACATAAGTGATCTAATTTTCCTTAATAAAAAAACCTCAGATTTACAATTTCCAAAAACTTCATGCATTAAAGAGGATTATCTCTAAATAGAGACTAAACAGAGCTGATTTAATTGAGACTAAACTAAGATATAGTTAGTAGGTACCGATTTGAGCATCTTAGGGATGCTAGTTCTCCTCTACAGATAACCAAATCTTAAGCCAAACCAATGAATCTCTGGACTTCGTAGACCCTGAAATCAGTGTTTTGAGTTTTGTAACTCATGATATTATTTTCAATAGGCATCTGATCTTGCCTAGCCTAAAATGATCGGTGGTGACTCAAGTTTATGGCCACTTGGTGGTGGCCATCCGAAACTAGTTGGAATGAACGATTCATCTGACGGTCCCTACCCCCTTCATATTATCACGCCTAATCCAAATCCTAATCAAGGGATAGCTTAAAGGCTTGACCATAACCAACCATTATTTATTTTTATGTCGAGAGTGCTATGCCCTTTGAATCGTTTGAAGTTTTAAAGGCCAGGTATGTGGCAACAATATCGATACAAACATGCTAAGTATCAATGCCATATCTCGGGTATTGACACTAAACCCTTATGTATCATTACTACAGGTGAAAATTCAAATTTTTGACAATGTAAAGCCTTGAATGAATACTTGTGCACTAATATAACTTGCATGTACCCATGGCTTCTCGAGTTACCTCAACTTGGTCATAAACAATGGGAAATTGATCTGTGTATTCATTTGAATGACCCTAGTGACATCATGAATAGTGACCTTTGGTGCCTCATTTCTATGTTTTTCTTTGATATGATCCATAGGCATTTTAATCCTTCCCAAAAAATTTTTTTCCTAGTGCTGTGTCATTGATAGTACTTGTACGACACCCAACAATCATCCCCTAATTTTTGTTTCTATTTTTTAATTTTATCATGTTTTACCCAACTTCTAGGATGCCAAAAATTGGCTCAGACAAAATGAAATGTCTATAGTTGCCCTTCTTTGGCCATTGCTAAGTATTACGAACAGGGAAAGATAAATAAATGCCATTTTGTATAAATAGGATGATGGATTTGTATGCCCTAAATAAGTGTTATCAGCTTATGTTAGCTTCAAGGTAAGTAAGTGTCTTGCTCTTTAAGGACTGAGGTAGGTTATGTGGAGCCACAAGCTTATATGGGCTTTATGGTAGGGAAGCATCCTGCTCTTTGAGAACTAAGGTAGGTAGTTACCACCAACTTGTGTGGGTTTTAAGGTAAGGAAGCATTCTACTCTTTGAGAACTTAAGGTAGGTAGTTGCCACTAGCTTGTGTGGGCTTAGTTAAACGTCCTGCCCTTTGAGAATTAAGGTAAGTAGGTGCCACCAACTTGTATGGGCTTTGGTAAGCATCATGCTCTTTGAGGACTAAGGTAGGTAGTTTCCACCAACTTGTTAGGGATTTGGTATGTGTCTCGCTCTTTAAGGACTGAGGCAGATAGTTTTCACCAACTTGTATGGGCTTTGGTAAGCATCCCGCTCTTTAAGGACTGAGGTAGGTAGTTACCACCGAAGCATCCCGCTCTTTGAGGACTGAGGTAGGTAGTTGCCACTGACTTGTGTGGGCTTTGGTAAGCGTCCCCCTCTTTCAAGACTTAGGTAAGTACTTGCCATCTACTTGTAGGGGCTTTATGGTAAGGAAGTGTCCTGCTCTTTGAGGATTTAGGTAGGCAGTTACCACCATCTTGTGTTTGATTTGAGGTAGGGAAGAATTTTATTTTTTGAGGACTTAAGGTAGGTAGTTGCCACCAGCTTCTGTGGGCTTAGTTAAATGTCCTAGCCTTTGAGAACTGAGGTAGATAAGTGCCACCAACTTATGGAGAGTTAAGTAAGTGCCTTGCTCTTTGAAGACTAAAGTAGGTAGTTTCCACCAACTTGTGTGGGCTTTAGTAAGCATCTCGCTCTTTGAGGACTGAGGTAGGTAAGTTACCACTGGCTTGTGTGGGCTTTAGTAAGTGTCCCCCTTTTTGAAGACTGAGGCAAGTAGTTGCCATCTGCTTGTGTAGGCTTTAGTAAGCATCCTGCTCTTTAAGGACTGAAGTAGGTAGTTGCCACCAGCATGTGTGGGCTTTGTGGTAGAGAAGCATCTTGCCCTTTGAGGACTAAGAGGAAATGAGTTTAAATACCCTTCTTGGGTGATTTTTAATTAGCATGCAAGGTCAAAGGTACTTACTTAGGCCTTTTAAGGTTTTTCAAAATTCAAAAATGGTACTTTAGGTTTCTTACAAATTTGACTTATGTATATAAGAGCTGGTAATTACAGGATGTTAAATGCTGCATAATACATGGGGGTACAAGTGGCTATCTAAATGATGCAAGGGCAATGACTTTAAAGGCCTAATTCAGTGGTTAGTTTTAGCCTTCTTCGACTTTGATAAGGTGGTCTTTTGCCCAAGGTTTATCAATCTTGCTCTAGATTTCTATAGACTTTGAATATTACGGTTGTCCCTTTTTTGAAGGTACGAAAGGTCAATGACTTTTTATTAGGAAAAGGTTTTGAGCAAATTTTTAAAATGTGAGGTCCATAAGCAAGACTGGTTATGGCCCCAAGAGTTTATTCTTAGCCTTTAAACATGAAACAAAGTTTTACAAAGATCCATCTTTCAAAGTAATGCTAATGCTAGGAAATCTTATTATCAATTTTGTTTGTTTATCAAGCATTATCAATTAAATGATAAACATGATGCAACATGAAATGCAGTGGTATGAAAATATTCTGCCAGAAATCAAGTAATTTTTTTACTCAAAGAAAAAAGGTACAAGTTTTGACAAACTTATAAGATTGTGAAAGGTTTTGAAATACAAAAGAAGTAAGAGAAGTTTTTTTGGTCGATTGGCTCTAATGCTGATGAAATGAATTCTCAACTGAGTGCTTTTAGAGATTTCTTTCAAGCAATTGATCCTCTTGGTGATGGCAACTTATAAGAAGATCCTTTAGATTGCCCCATGGTGGGATAGAGCCTCAAAGTTAAGTAGTTTTCATTTTTCAAGTGCAGGTATGGATAAGGTTTGGTGGGGTTTGGTTAGCATAAAACAGATAGGCTAGGTTATGACTTGGACTAATCAGAGTGGTGAATATGAGGAATAGGGTTTGGTTGCTTAAGTCACCCTTTTGGGTTTTTAACTTAAGCTGGTGTTCTCTTTTTTCTTTTTTTTTTTTATTTTTGTTTTATTTCTGCATTTTTTTCTTTAGAGATTGGAATGTGAAAGAGAAAAAGAAAGAGAAATAGAATACCCTTTCGAGTTTTCATCCTAAAATCCTTTCGAGCATAGTATTTCTTAACAGAATTAGAGTTCATAGGGTTAGATAGGTCATTGCTGTCCATCTCGATTAAGATTAAGACTCTTCCAGAGAATACATGTTTCACCATGTATGGCCCTTCCTAATTTAGCATCTATTTTTTGCGATCATCTTTATGGATCAGAAGAATTTGTTTGAGTACTAAATCACCTTCTCAAGATTGGCAAAGATAGACCTTTTTGTTATGGGCCCTTATCATCCGCTTTTGATACAATAGCCCATGATAAATAGCCTTAATTATTTTCTCTTCAATGAGATTGAGCTACTCATACAGCTCTTAACCCATTCAGCTTCTTCAAGTTAGGATTGCATTAGGATTTTAAGTAAAGGGATTTCAACTTCAATTGGCAAGATAGCCTCTATGCTGTAGACCAAAGAGAATAGGGTGGCACTCGTTGAGGTTTGTACTGCTTTGCGATAGGTGTGTAAGGCAAAATGCAACTTCTTATGCCAATCTTTGTATGTCTCAACCATCTTTTCAACTATTTTCTTGATATTCTTGTTGGCTTTTTCAATTGCCCTATTCATTTTTAGGTGGTATGGGATAAAGTTTCAATGTTGAATCTTGAATTGAGAGTAAACTGCTTGCATCATTTTATTTTTCAGGTTGCATGTATTATCATTAATGATTTGTTTAGGAAGACCATATCTATAGATGATATCCCATTTCACAAATTTGCACATGATAGATCTGGTGACATTAGCATAAGAAGTTGCCTCCACCCACTTGGTGAAATAATCAATTACAACCAAAATGAAGTGATGCCCATTAGAAGCTTTAGGGCTAATTGGTCCCATCATGTCCATGCCCTATACAGAAAAAGGACATGGAGCTGTCATAATATGTTGAGGTGTTGGATGGATTTTGTCAGTGTAGATTTGGCATTTGTGACACTTTAGAGCATAGTTAATGTAATCCTTTTCGAGAGTCAGCCAATAATAGCCTAATCGCATGACTTGTCTTACCATTCGATGTCTATTAGCGTGCGTACCATAAATCCTTTCATGAACTTCTTCAAGTATTCTTTTGGCTTTGAAGGCATCCACGTATTGAAGTAATATCTGATCCCAGCTTTTCTTGTATAAAATCCAACCATTCAAAATAAAGTTTATGGCTAATCATCAAATGGTTCTCTTATCAGTTTCGGTGGCATCTTTTGGGTATTGTTGATCCTTGATGTACTGAAAGATGTCATAATACCAAGGCAAATCTTCTTTCTCTTCTTCAATATTCTGATAATGTGCCAAGCATATATAGATACTTTTTAACTAGAAGCGATGTCTGATTCTCGATTGACTTTGAACATAGACGATAAAGTGGCTAAGGCATTAGCAATTTGGTTTTCTTCTTGGGGTAGATGTTGAAATCTGATGTCATCAAACTCTTTCTTAAGTTATGATATTAGATTCCTGTAATGGATCAATTTAGCATCACATGTTTGCCATTCTTTCTTCAATTGGTAAATGATGAGGGTTAAATCTCCAAACACTTATAGTGTTCAAATGCCCCTTTCAATTGCTGCTTGGAACCCTATGATGCAGGCTTCATATTTAGCTATGTTGTTGGTGCAGTCAAAGTTCAATTTGGCTGTGAAAAGGTAATGGTTTCCCTTAGATGAGATGAAAATTACCCCAATTCCATGCCTCAATGCATTTGAAGCTTTATTAAAGTACATTTTCCATGATGACCCACACTTAATAGTGTTCTCTACCTCAAATATGCACATTAAATCTTTGTCAAGGAATTCAAAGTCTAAAGGCTAGCAGTCATCTATGCCTCGACTTGCTAAAAAGTTTGCTATTGCACTACTTTCAATGGTTTTCTAGTTTACATACTTGATATCGTACTCAGAAAGCATAACTTGCCATCTAGCTAACCTCCCGAATAAGGCAGGAGCTTCACACAAATACTTGATGGGATCAAGCTTGGCAACTAGCCATGTGGTGTGGTATAGCATGTATTGCTTTAACCTCTGGGCTGTCCAAGCTAAAGCATAAAATAGCTTCCCTATGAATAAATAATTATTTTCATATTCTGTAAACGTTTTGCTCAGGTAATAGATAGCCTATTCCTTCTTTCTTGATTTGTCATGTTGCCTTAATTCATAACTTATCGACTTGTTGAAAACTGATAGATATAGGATTAACAGCTGATTGGGCACTAGTGGCATAAGTACTAGAGGGTTCAAAAGATAATGTTTGACCTTATCGAAAGCTTTTTGACATTCTTCATTCCATTCTCCAAGATTTTATTTTTGGAGCAAGCGAAAAAGTGGATTACATTTGTCTGTCAACTAAGATATGAATCGGGCTATGTAGTTCAACCTTCCTAAGAAGCTTCTTACTTCCTTTTAAGTTCAAGGTGGAGACAGATTCTTAATGGCCTTGACCTTGTTAGGATTAACCTTTATTCCTTTCTCATTCACAATGAAACCCAATAGATTACTGGATGTGGCACCGAATGTGCATTTGGCAGCATTTAGCTTGAGCTAGTATTTACGAAGCCTTTTGAAGAGTTTTTGCAAATAGGCCACATGTTCACTCTTTTTTGGCGACTTGGTGATCATATCAACCATATAGACCTCGATTTCCTTCTACATGAGATCATGGAACAATTTTACCATCACCCTTTAGTAGGTTGCCCTAGCATTTTTGACCCCAAAGAGCATCACTTTCTAGCAAAAAGTACCCCACACAGTTATGAAGGTGGTTTTTTCCATGTCTTCATCAGCATTTTGATTTGGTTATAGCCCAAAAACCCATCCACAAAGGAAAATAGTGCAATTTTGGCAATGTTGTCTATTAAGGTATTGATGCGAGGCAGGGGAAAATTATCTTTGGGACTGGCTCAGTTTAGGTCCCTGTAGTCCACACACATGCACACTTTACCATCCTTCTTAGGAACTGGGACTATATTGGCTACCCGTTTAGGATATTTGGCTACCCTAAGAAATCCTACTCCAAATTGCTTTTTCACTTCTTTTTTGATCTTTAGAAGAATTTTAGGTTTCATTCTTCTAAGCTTTTGTTGTATGGGCTTACACTCGGGTTTAAGGGGAAGTTTATGAACCACACTATTCGTATCAAGTCCAGGCATGTTTTGATAGGACCAAACAAACACGTCTCAATATTCTTGAATAAGACTTAATAGTTCAGTTCAAGTTGATGGCCTCATGAAGGTTTTTATTTTGACTTTTTTGGGTCTTTTTTTTGTTCTAAGGTTTATGGTTTCGGTGGGTTCTTCATGAGGTAATATCTGTTTTTCTTCATGTTCAACTAGTATCCATAGGTCTAGGGGTATAGGATTCTTTTTAGGGTCCTCTTCAGATTCAACCTCATAAGTAAAAATCAGTTGCTTGAAATTTATTTTTGAAGTTTCAGTATGAACATTTATGTCACCTTTATCGGGGTACTTGAAAATATGGAAAGGAACAATATGGTTGAAAAAATATGTAAAGAAAGGTCTAAGGTTAACCAAAACTATGAACACAAAGAATGTTATGCATAATGCTTAGTCATTTTCATTGATAATACTTAATAAAAGCTACCCATATAGAGGATCTTACAATGCTTTTAGGTGAGAGCTTGTAGGTTTAGGTCATAGTATTACTTTGAAATAGACTTGAATAGTACAAGAATCTCAATCTTAGTCCAAACACCCGAAAAAAACCCTTAAGGGCACAGACCAGTCTTCGAACTTGTAGTTGACATCTTTGGCTCATCAATTGTATTGATGGAGACATCCTTCAATGCTTTGTTCAATATGAGTACAATACTAGCGGAGCCACTATTTACATGTCCCTCTGGGTGAAAACTTTCATGAAATGGTGGGAATATTATTGACTCATCCTTCATGTCTCATCTTGACAAATGAGCCATTCTCTTCGCACGATTTTTCTGAGATTGTTTTCTTTTTTGTTGTGCACTGGGCTTGAATCTTAACCTTTTTTTGTCAATCTAGCTAACTACTTTCAAGTCTTTAGTAACTCTTAGAAGGTATTTTTCGAGTCTTTTTCTAGCTTGGGCACCTTTGGCGACAGTCAACTTCAAACTCATGTGAGTACTCTCTAATAGGTGAGGCTGAACTATTGGCAACCCTTCCTTGATATAAGTAGCATTGACAAAGTCAAAGGATTGTAAAGAGGATTTTGGGATATCTTTATCAGGTTCAACATATGAGGCATCGGTTGAGGTAGCAATCATGATATCTTCTTTTCATTCAATGCTGGCAACTTTATTCTCGATGAAGAATTTCAAATTTTGGTGCAAAGATGATGGTACTACCCCAGTAAAATGAATCCAAGGCCTTCCTAATAGGCAGTTATACGATGGAGTAATGTCCATCACATGGAAGTCAACTTTGTAACAATGTGGGCCAATTTGGAGTGGAATGGTGATGTTCCTTACAATGTTGCAGCAAGTTTTGTTGAATGCTTACACAATCATATGACAATTTTGGATATAAGATGCATCGATGGGGAGCTTGTTCAAGCATGAAATGGGCATTACATTTAAAGCTGACCCATTATTGATAAGCACCTTAGGCAATATAGTTCCTTTACAATACGTGGTGATATGATGGGCTTTGCAGTTTCCTCTTGCTTTAAGCAGGCTTTCATCATCAATGAAAAATATGTAATTATCAGCAGTGATATTGCTCACTAAGTGATCCAATTGACATATAGAAATGTTGGGAGGGATATAAGCCTCATTTAAAACTTTGAGAAGGCATTTCTGTGAGCTTCAAAATTCAACAGTAGTGACAACATAGATATCTTGGCGGGTTGCTTATTTAACTGATCAACAATGCTGTATTCATTGTGTTTGATGAACTTGAGGAATTTTATATCTTTTTTCTCATTAACTGGCTCTTTGAAGGCTAACGAATCTATATTTTTTATTATAGATTTCTATGCTTAAGGAACAAGACTAGTATTCTCTTGTTGAGTTTCATTTCTTGACGCTGCTAGGGCATAACATCTGCCACTCCGAGTTAAGTGACTCACTTCTGAAAGGTCCATGCCCATTGCTTGCTAACTAGATTCCCAGTGATTATGGTTTTCTTTTCATAGTTCTAAGGAACTGCCTTATCATCCTTATAAGGGAAAGAAGAGGAAAGTTGAGTGATCATCCTTTGCATGGGCTAGACAGAGATGACTTGGGTTCTCAGTCGATTATTGTACAAGATTAATAGCCTTCCAACCTTGTAAGGAAGATTACATTATTCTTCTATACTGTTGATAGACGGTGTTCCACTTATAAACTCGGTGTGCAGGGTTTGCTTTTCATAATAGAATTCGATGCTACCCTCATTCATCATCCTTTAAACCATAGCATGAAACTTTTTGCATGTTTGTAGAGTATGGCCATAAACAATATGGAAATCACAGAAGTCATCAATTTTTTCCTCTATCTTTTCGGCTGCATTAAGTAGCTTAGCTTGCACCAAGATTTACCAAATCAAATTTATTAGCATTCTAACTTCTTCTATGTTTTCTACAATCTCATAGTTTTCTTCTATGACCATTCTCTTTAGGTCTCATTCGGCATAAGTTTGAGATGAATTGGCTTCAGTGCCGGACTTTGATTACTGACTGGCCTTCATTTTTCCTTTCCATTTTGCCCTTGTAGATATTTGTTCTATCAAGTCCATTTTTCATGCCCTTATCAATCATCCCACAGAGTATGATAACATCCATGAAGCTCTTTGGGAAGCTTTTCCCTACCCTTACATAATAAGAAGCTCGCTACGTGCCAATAAATCTAATGATCATCTTTTTTTCTATGAGTAAAGGATGAATCTGGGCAACCTCTTCCATCCATCTTGTAGTATACTACTTAAAACTTTTATTAGATCTTTTTTTCATGCTTACAAGAGATAGACAGCTTGAGATCCGATCACCGATAGGTCTATTATCGTTAGTGGAATTAATATATAGGTTCTCATGTCCATCCCTTGGACCATTTTCAAGAATGATGGACAATGTTACAAATTGTGTTCCTGACCATAGTGGCAGCAGGATGTTTCAATGACATTTTTATCATCTGTCACTGTTCTAGCTTTCATAAAAGCTTGCCAGACCTTGCTCATTAAGGTTTTGACTTCTCTAATGCTTTTTTTGACCCAACAACCTTTCCCATCGATTATCGCATTCACTCTTGGTTTGGCATGATTAGGGAATAGATTGGCCCCAACATTGGGTCCAAGACCCTGCTCAATCTTGATCACTCCTTTTTCTAGCAGAACCTACACCTTTTTTTAAACAAAGTGTAGCTCTCAATGGAATGGCCTTGCACTCCAGCGTGGTATTCACAATAAGCGTTCTCATCATACCATCTAGGGTATAGTGGTGATTTAGGTTATGAATACTGAGGCCACTAGTTTACCTTCCAATAAGTGAAAGTAAATCTCTTTATAAGAGTAATAGAGTGGTTTAAAGTGTTCTCTTTCTCGAGGTACTTATTGGTTATTCGAAGCTCTTGCATTGTGCAAATTGCAAGGCTATGCATTTAGGCCGTATTTTGAACAAGATTCGGTGCAAAGCTCACTGCAAGAGCAAACCCAGTAGCATGGACTGGTTACGGTGCTGATGAGTAAGGAGTAAGACCCATATTTAACATGCTCGAGAGGTACATAGGCTGTGCTAGATATGGACTTTGATTAAACCTGGCATGATTTTCATCGATAATATTCACCTCTTTCTACTTAACCTTACTTATTGTCTTTTTGATTGATTGAGATGTCTCCCCAATGGATATCCTACCTTTTTTATGATAATCTTAATCATTTCATCTGATATAACCATATCGAAAAAATTTTTTGTGGCACTTCCTACCAGCTTTTCATAGTAAAGAGCTCGTAGGGTGCTAACAAAGATGACTGTCATTTCTTTTTTTGTCAGAAAAGGATAAACTTGAGCTGCCTCCTTTTTCCATCTCTGAGCACATTGTCTAAAACTCTCGAAAAAATTTTTCTTTGTGTTTATGAGAGAGAGGCGATCTGAAGCCCAATTAGACACATGCTTACACTGTTCAAGGAATACGCATGCCAAATCTGCTCATGTTTGAATTCTTATAAGATGAAGTTGTATGTACCACAGGAGAGTTGCTCCAGTCAGACTATCCTAGAAGCAATTGATTAGTAACCTCGCGTTCTCTTCATGCCTCGCCATCTTACGATAGTACATGCGAAGATAGGCAGTAAGGTTGGTAGACCATTATATTTTTCAAAATCAGGCACCTTAAACTTAGATGGGATAACGAGACTTTAAACTAGCCTTAATGATTTTGCATCTACAATTCTAAACTTGTTACTTCCTTCCATAGCTCAAAATCGCTTCTTTAATAACTGATACTTGTCCAAATCTTCATTAATTTTTGAGGGCCTCTTTGTTTTCTCTTGCTCCATTTGGTTATCAAGGTCCAAGACTATAGGCCTTGCTGGTAAAGAGCATGCACCTTGAAATCCTTGAATTAAATGGGATGCTATCGTAGCATTAATATAAGTAAGATGTTTGCTACTGGAGAATGCTACCCATATAGTGCCCTTTCCTGAGCATTGGTGGCCTCAGTACCACCATTTAGATTGCTTGCCTTTTTCCCTTCAACGCATTGAACAATAGCTTAGTCAGCTTGGTAATCTAAGCTTGGAGTGCCTCGTTCTTATGGAGTGACTGCTCTTGAAACTCTCTATACATGAGTATGAGTCTTTTGATGAGGGCTTGACGATCATTTTTATCACTTTTTAACAATTGCAAGTGTTGTACTGGTGGCAAGCTGTATGTTCCATGTTTTAGATCACCTTTACTTTAAATTATTTTCATATTAGGCCTTTAAGACATGTTCATGCATATGTTTGGTGCAATAAGAATGAATATGCAATCATTAAAATAAATGAATGAATAAAACTATGAAAAAAAAAAGATTAGGTTTGCCATGCAAATGTGAAAAGGATAATTAGATTAAAGGGTAACTCTACTAATAGTATCTTTCATTAAAGTAACAATGTCCCAATTACATATGACTATATTTGAAAATCCCTGATGCGGTTACATTGCCTGATTACATTGTCCAAGAAATACAACAAATTTTGCTCATAGGCTCTAGTGGGCAAGATATCATGTGTCAAGGATTAGGCTACATCCATCATGTTTTTAGCCTCCAACTGAGCTGCCTGAATTTGCTCTATGAGATAGCGATGATGGTCTTAATAGTTTTAGCATGCGTGATCAACCATTTGAAGCCATTCTTATTCCCACTGTTCAGAGGCATTCAGCAGTGCATCGACTTAGTCTTGGTGAGCTTGAAGAGAATGCTCTAAATCTTGAATTCTGTGTGTCAAAGCTTTATTTTTGGCTTAGTTTGCTCTAACCGTTCATTCCTCCTTCGATAATTTAATGCAAGAACTTAGGTTCTAACAAGCTTTTCCCTATTAGCCCTAGCAGCTTCTCTCTATTGGTGTAGTTCATTCTACAGAGTAATAATTTTTGTCCTCCTCTGGGTTGATAACTTTCAAAGTCTTTGAGACTTGTTTGCTTTGTTAAAGGCCACATAGTCTTTTTTCAAACTCTTGAGTCCACCTTGAGGTGATTTTTCTCCTTGATAGCCCTGTTCATCCTGCCATCCTTGAGGTAGAGGTCCATTTTCAATTGACCATTTTCCTCCTTTAATCAAGTAACCTTCTTAGCAAAGGTCACCCTTTCTTGTTCAAACTCTTGCTTGAGGAATTCAACTTCAAAGGGAAATTTGTCAACTGGCATTTGTGATGTCCTAATACCAAACAAGGGCATGACATCATTAATTTGTTGGACCCTCCATTCATCATATCCTGGGGTCATACTACTCCCTCTCCAATGCCTTTCCATGCATGAAAGGCTAGTTGGACTTTCAACCTGTAATCCAGCTCACCATAGCCAAAATCTCACAACTCTAAGTCTTGGATGAAGGGGATGAACTGACGGCACCAGAACTGTCGAAGGACTAAAAGAACGGCATGGCTAGTATTTCCCCATAAATCCCATAAGCGGCACGCATCTGTAATCTTTACACCTGTATGTGACCATTTATGGGAAAAACCAAAAGGCCTTCTATGTTACCTCTTCCCTTTTAAGGTCCCAAAATTTTTGAACCCATTGGTCTTCAAATTTTTCTTAAGGTGATTCCATCTCAAGTACCTTAGATATAGGGCGATGAAATGACCTACTTTTTTTTTAGCCAAAGTGACTGACGAGCCAAATATGAAGGAGCGATGCACACCCAATGAAATGGCTCATACCTATTTTTTTACAAAAATTAAGAGTTTTAATAGTTTCGGTAACGATGGCTTGTAGGATTGATGTTGCAACATAAATGATAAAAGAAATCTACTACTGTAGCTTCAACATAGCCTAATATCTTGGGGAATATAACTAGACCATATATTGCCAAAGCTGATATCTTAAATTTTTTGAATGTCGGTACTTGCCATTGCTTCTTTCAAACTAGTCAAGAGATGTATTCATTGTTCCCTTTGTTTTGAGATGACTTTCAATCCAAGACTCTGTTACCCCAAGGCTTTGAGCCAATCTTTTCTTGAATGTTGAAGGATTCAACGCTCTATAGTATATCTAGTCGACCTTTGCCCTTTCAATGTTAAGTAACGTAGTGTATTCATCAACCGTGGAGACCAAGTCTTCATGATTGAAAGTGAAACACTAGTATGCTAGATTCCAAAACTGAGAGACTGCTTGTAACAAACCGATATCTAAATGAACCTGAAGTAGAAGAACAGTATCTTCATATTTCTTAAAGAATGATTCCTTTTTTGTACTGACCTAATTGGTCCATAGAATCCTTAGATCTTGCCAATCATTTTGATGGTACCATATCTTGATCCTTTAATGCACCATTGAGACATGTCCCGATTTAAAGATGTCTCCATCTTTACACTATCAGCATTCGACCATGCTCAAACTTTCTTAAAGGGCTTTAGCTTCGAAGTGGACTATTGCTCCATGACAAACACCCACTGAACCATTAACCAATTAGCCCATGGTACTGGTAATTATGATGAAATGATGCATGGTGAAAAAGGAAAGCAAAAAAAGAGCAAGTTAGTAATCAATATGAACTAATAGGTAAAAGATAAAGAAATGAAAGAATAGCAGCAAAAGTGTATCACAAAATTTACCCTAAGAATAGGCGGTAAGATGCCTAGGGCACACATAATGAATATAAATGTTCAAGCATTAAACGAAAAGCATATCGGCATGTTGATATTAAAATTGCCTCTTCACGAAGCAACATGATACCTTGCGAGGACTAAGATTGACTGCTTAAATGATGACGTTCGTTCATCACCATCTATGTTAAGTACATGCTATGCCATCTTTTAGGTAGCATGATGACTTATTTCGATCAGATATAACTATTTCAAGATGGCATTGCAGGTAATGGCATTCACTTATCTTTGCCCACTTATTAAAGAGGAATTGCTATCAAACGTAACGGCATATCTTAAAGAAATTATCATAAAATGACAAATATGGGTGACAATGTCCACTCATCACCATCTGAATAACTATGGTGTATAGGAGTAAAGGTACAAAATGTTTCCCCTAGTGATCCTACTCTTAGGGTTGTTCAAGCAGCATCTGGTATGGTTTGACATGGTTTAGCTTATAGGGCTCACTATATGAGTTTAAGTCTACACCTATTTTGGTATTTGAATCGCTCCTCTATCTGGTAAGAATAGTCAAGGCACCCCGATCCTAGGCCCATCATAGATTTGGCAGAATAGGTTCAATCTAGTGGATGTATTTTCCTATGCAAATATGGATGGGTACTCATGATAGACATTGGTAGTTTACATCCTCGAAGGTTTTGCCGTGCCTATGTGGAAGGTTATTCACAAAGGCAGATGGTTCACTTCCTCCTAATAATTAGGATACTAACCGTACCATGGTGTTTGGTGGGAATCTAGTGCAAATGTAAATGCACGATGTGTATGGAGGAAACAATCAAACCTTTTTGTTTCACTCCCATATTACCATATTTATTCAAATCAATATTTATTTGGGCACGAATAATCCCTAACAATCATAAGACAAAAACATAAATAATAGAGATTAGTAGGCAAAAAGAAAAAAGAATTATATCTAAATAATGATGAAGATCGAAGAACGAAGAACGAAGAACCGAGTGAGCAATAGCTAGTTATAGGCCTAACTCTCTAGGATTACTCCCCAGTGGAGTCACCAAACTGTCGCCACATGCCTCACCTTTAAAACTTTAGATGACCCAAAGGGCATAGCGTGCTTGACTTAAAAGTAAATGATGGTTGGTCATGGTTAAGCCTTTGAGTTATCCCTTGATCGGTATTTGGATTGGGTGTAACAATATGAAGGGAAGAGAGATCATTGGGCGAGTCGTTCATCTAACTAGTCTTGGATAGCCACCATGAAATGGCCATAAACTTAGGGTTGCCACTGATCATTTCGAGCTAGGCAGGATCGGATGCCTACTAAAAACAATATTTTGAGTTACAAAACTCGAAACATCAGTTTTAAGGTCTACAAAGTCCAGAGATTTGTTGGTTGGATTTAGGAGTTGGTTACACGAGGGGAAGGATTAACATCCCCATGATGCCTAAAATCAGTACCTACTAACTATATTTGACTTAGGTCTCAGTTAAATCGATTCCATTTAGCCTTTATTTAGATATAATTCCCTTTAATGCATAAAGTTTTGTAAAAACAGATCCGATTTTTCTTCTTTTTTTAAAAAAATTAGCTCATCTATGCACCTCAGAGATGTGAACAAAATAGGGAGTTTTATGAACATAAAGTTTGGATTAAGTTTTGAAAATCTTGATATTCTGCATTAGGCACAGAGAGATACCAACACGAAACATCACCTTGTAAATTTTATTAGAAAAACGAATTTTAAATATGAATGCAAGATAATTACTATAAAAAGGAAATGACTTAGTAAGGCGAAAAAAGCAAAATATAATGATATCATAAACAAGCAATCACAAACAAAATAACATAAAAAAGAGGGGCGATCAAAATTCATCTCATAATTGCTTTCAATTATTAAAGAATAACCAAGATGACAATTTTAGAGACAGGTTCGGATTCAATGGTAATTTGAAAAACGAAGATGACTTTTATCAAAGCAGTTTGAGGCATTCGAAAAAGAGAAAATTTTGGGTATTTTTGAGGTAAAGCAGGGATGGAGTCTCCCCGTGGAGAGATGGGGTTGTAGTATCCCCAAAGATAAAGTTAGAAAAATATTTAGGAATAAAGAAAAAATTTACATCTTTTTTTTTAAAAAATGGGGTTGGAGTATCCCCTCAAAGTAGTGAGATTGAAGTATCTCTAAAGTTACAAAAACATTTAAGAATCAGGAGAAATTTTAAATTTTTAATTAAAAATGGGGTTAAAGTATCCCCTTTGAGTAATGGTGTTAGAGTATCTCCATTAGCAAAAATTTTAATATGAAATCCTATTTTTTTTGTAGTTTAGTCTTAATTCGAGTTAAAAGGGGCTAATGTTGTGGGGGAACCAATCGGATGCATTTTGAGACATTCGAACGTCTTGATAAAAAGAGATTCAAATCTAAGATAAAAATAAGAGACAACATCATGTTACCTTCCTTCCTGAATTTATTTCAGGCTCGTCTGAAGGCATTAGGCAATGAATAATGTGTCGTTAGAAAGATAACTTGGTAAGGTTTAATGTAAAAATATTCCAAAAATTCTAGACGGTCACATTCTAAGCGGAATTAATTTTTGAAGTTA
Source organism: Adansonia rubrostipa (assembly GCA_038381775.1). Taxonomy (NCBI): domain Eukaryota; kingdom Viridiplantae; phylum Streptophyta; class Magnoliopsida; order Malvales; family Malvaceae; genus Adansonia; species Adansonia rubrostipa. The sequence continues at coordinate 68,540 of JBBYHM010383495.1, forward strand.
AGTTTATATTGACATTGGTAGCACCTAAAGGGGAAAAGACATACCAAACTTTGAAAAATCATTTTGGGCTTTTTTGAGATTGTTAAATTACGAACAACACCTTTTCGAAAAGGCAATTTCATAAACTTTTTAGGAAAAATACTTAAAAATTTCATCAAAATTGTTTGATAGGCCAAAATTGCCAAAATAGAATGTTGCACGTTGGTTCTAGGGGTTCTAGCCAATGAAGGTTTGAAAAATCAAACTCCCTCATCTAGGATGATTCGAGGGCAAATGAGACACCGTTAGAATGGTACTTCGATGTCTCTTAAGTAGAGGTGGCAATTGGGCAGGTTCAGGGTGGGTCATTTTGGGTTTGAGTTTTTTCAAGTTCGGGCTTATCCGAGTTCGAGTTCTTTCAGGTTTTAGGCTAATTCAAGTTCAGGCTAATTCAGGTTCGGGTTTGAATATATCTTACATCATTTTTTTATTTTATGTTAAATGTAATCACTTTTACATAATTTTGATTTCTAAGCCTAGGCACGAATTTGATCCCATCTGGCCTGAAAAAATCTTAGTTCGGTTCTATAGGCCTATGCATGGCTCGAAAAGTTTTTTAATTCTAAGCTTAGGGCCGAATTTGTCCTAGCCGATTAATTTAAGTACAAATCATTGTTCATAATATTAAAAAGTTATTTTATATTAATATTTACATATTTTATAATTAAATTTAAATAAAATATATTATTTTATTTAAAAAATACTGTTTCAGTTCGAGCATACTTGAAACTTAAAATCTAAGTCCTGGGCTTGATTGTGCCAGGCCTATTGTGTTTGGCAGGCTATCTGGCCTATGGACAGGTTATCTAGCTCATGGGCAGGTCTAGTCGATAGTTTAACATGTAATTCTTTTCATTTTTGATATGGTATTATCTATTATGGCTTTAATATTTTTTAATTTATATTATTACTTTATTATATTATTATCAGACACTAATTATTATTACTTTAACTAATAATAATATTCAAAGAATTATTTAAAATTTTACTACTAACATACGTAAACTCTCAATATTTAATCAGTTTAACTAATTAAATTAAAAAAATGATAAATTGATGATATACTTTATTAACAATACTTTTAAAGTTATGATATGATTTATTTTTTGATTAATTATTATATTATCATATATATACATGTTCAAGGATCGAGCTATCCACTTGGCCTAATTGGGCCTAGACTTAGGTTCTCATATTTTAGTTTCAGACTAGCCCAATCTGACTCGGAACAGTTATTTTAACATAAAATAAAATATATTTTATTTGATTTTAATTATAAAATATATATAAATATTAATAAAAAAATTTTTAATGTGATGAACAAAATTTCTAGCTTGAATAGGCAGGTTTAGGTACATTAAATAAGGGCCTACGCTTAAGATATTAAAAAATTCAAGCCGAGGCTGGCCTAACCCATAAGTAGGTTTAATCATATATAAAATATAAATTAAATTTTTAATATTTAATTAAATTATATATAATATTAATATTCAATATTTAA
>JBBYHM010383526.1:0-15691 GCA_038381775.1 Adansonia rubrostipa
ATGCTTTGACCTCCCATAGGCTCGTATCAAGGGACAAACATATTTTATATCTTTACCATCCTCATTCACAATAATTTCTTTTACCAAAAGTTGTCGAAACGCTCACATATTTCCTAAATCACAAAGTTTATCAACTTAAGTTTTTTAACTCGACTTCTCTAAAGAGAGTCAGTGTCACTTTTGGGGAAACTCCAACCCTGACCTTCTGAGGGAAAACTCCAACCCCGCTTTTCAAAATTGTCAAGATTGAAAAATCTTCCTGTGTCAAAATGATTTGTCATCCATGGGGATACTTCAACCCTAACCTTCTGAGGGGATACTCCAACCCCGCTTTTCAAAATTGTCAAGATTTAAAAATCCTCATTTGTCAAAATTATTTGTTATCCAAGGGGATACTCCAACTCCACCTTTCCGAAAGGATACTCCAACCCTGTCTTTCAACTACAATTAATTTTTTTCTCTTTCCCGGACTTCCATGAATGTGTCAAACAGATCTCGTTCAATCAAGAAACTTGATGCATCTCGAAAGCTGTCGATTCGGTTATTCACAAATAATCGATACCAATTGTGAGATAAATTCCAATAGTCCATTTCTTTTCTTTATTATTGCATTGAATGATCCATGTTATGTTACTTCATTCGTTGCCTCACTAACGTGATTTGTTTGTGATGATTATTTGCATTAATGTTTTCAAATCATTTCAAATAAAATTAAAGGTAATGTTCCACGTGTGTATCTCTCCAGTGCCCAAAGTGGAACATTCCATTTTTAAAGTAAAATCTAGAGGTCATTTTATTGAAAATTTTTATATTCCCCATCTCTTCGGGGTGTATATGAGATCAAATCTTTTTCATCAAAACCTAGATTTTGTATTTCTATAAGATTCATGCATTAAAATAGGGTTATTTCAAAATAGAAATGAGGTAAGATCGATAGAATCGAAACCAAGATGAGACATAGCTAGTAAGGTACCGATTTTGGGCATCATGAAGAGGTTTGTACCTCATCGTGTGTAACCAACTCCCAAACCCAAATGGTGAATCTTTGTACTACTTAGACCACGAGATTGATGTTTTGAGCTTTGTAACTCAAAACATAGGTTTCAATAGGCATCCAGTCATGCCTAGCCCGAAATGATTGGTAGCGACTCCATATGTTGGCCATTTCGTGATGGTCATCCGAGACCAATAAGATGAGCGATTCGTTTTATGGTCCCTTTCGCTGTATCACAAGTCCAGAATCTATACATTATCGCTCTTGTCACATCATGAAAGAAAAGTCTCGGTCAAGAAGACATTTCCAAGTCAGAAAAATATTTTAAGTCATACACACCCATAGATCCACGAGGATCCTCCCCGAGGTATGTTACGACAAATGGAACTCAACATGTAGTTTGAATTAGGTGAACCTTTTTTCTTGAATTAGTTATATTTGAGTTGTTTATTCAATCTTGTTCTTAATGTTTATAATTAATTGACCGCCAACTAGATTAATTTGGTAACTCAAATGAACTTAGAAAAAAATTTGTATTTAGACCTATATTGAATGACATTTGTCATATGCATTTCTTATAATGAACTGATCTGCATCTTATATAGGAATATAAGAACATGTTATATGTAATCAAATTAGCATTTATGTTTAATGAATTTCTCTTCAATTCTATTTACATAGGAATATAGTCAATTGGTTAAGAGAGATATTTTTATAAGTTTATCAAAAGATACTTATAAATAAATTATAACTCTAGGTTAACAACTCATTGTCATTAATCAAGTTAAAGGGATAAAACAAATTCAAATGAAGTGTTGAGAGGAGTTGTAATCTTAGGTTTTTCTCATTGATTAAGTAAACCTTATTTATTTTCTTCGCTTTGCTATTTAGATAATTTTAGTTTAATTTTATTTTTATTTTTAATCGGTTGTTTGGATAAAATTAGACTGTTTTAATTTTAGTAATTAGCAAATTCAGTGTAATTTTTTTATGAAAATGATACTCTACTTTATCATTATATTACTTATTAATGATATATGCACTTACATGATAATATGAGAATAAAATACTTATTTAATATATACTTAAAAAAATTATTTTAAGCATTTAATTTAATATAGCTTTACTCATTTTACTTTGTTTAATAGTAATAATACAATTGTTAGGACTAAAAATAGGTAGTGCAAACTTAATTTCTCTCTCTCTCTCTCCCTCTATATATATAATACCCAATTCTAATATCTTTATAATAATTAATAGAAAATTTATTTAATTAGCATAAATATCATTATAAGAATAATATATGATGATCTTATAAAATAACTAAGTTGTAATTTTAAAAGCATAATTACTTAAAAAAAGAATTTGTGACTTAAACTCTTAAAGTATAAATTAGGAAAAGTAAGACTCAACCTTATTAATTAATAAAAATATAGGTATCACATTTTGAATCTCATATTAAATTATTAAGATAATTGTAGTAAGCTAGTAGCTCATTATTATTAGTAGTAACTAACAAATTAGTAGTAAGTGTAGAAGGAGAAAAATTTCAACCAATAACAAACTGCCACATGTAAATTGATATTTCTTTTAATTAAGGAATTATCAATTAAATTCTGCACACCATGTGCAATTGATGACATCATAAATAGATTCTTATTTTTAATTAAAAGTAATTAAGAGTTTTATTTCTAATTTAATTAAAATTAATTTAAAGATAAATAAAAGAGTTTTATCTCTAATTAAATTCAAATTAATGTAGAGATAAATAAAAGAGTTTTATCTCTAATTAAATTAAATTAATTAAGAGATAATTCATCAAGATAAATTTATTAAAGAAGTTATATTCTTTAATAACTCTTTTCTACTTAGCTCATTGGCACTATAAAAAGGGATCTCCACCAAAGCCATTGAAGATAATTCACAAGCTTGAACAGAAGAAGTAGATTTTGAAGATTTAAGTCCTCTCAAAGTCTGAAGAAGTTTTCTCCCAAGAACATGAAGAACACGGCTCTCGTTCTTCAAGAAGTTACTCTCCAATCCTATTCCGGCAATAGAAAAGGGTTAAATTCCGTTTGTCAAGCTCAAGTTTAGAAGACTCTTGAAGTTGACTTTAGCCATTCAAGATCAAGTCTAGAAGACTCTTGGATCAAAGTTTTTATTGAAGAAAAAAATCAAAGGATTTTTTAATTTTAAAGAGCATCTAGAGATTGCAACTAAAGTCTGATAAATCATGTTGATTTATTTATCTGTAAATTTTCTTGGTCATATTTTTGACACAAAATTTGTGTGTACAAATTTTTGGCACGCCTGGTGGGATGATCTCTACCTTTCATTTCTTTTATTCAAAATTCAAGTTATCAGGTTGCAATGGCTTCTAAGAAGAACCTTGTCAACAAACCAACTCATAAACCTACTCATGCTAATCTTGCAGTCTACGCCGCTTCATCAGCCAGCATTTATGTCACTATTCATCCCTACGGCACTAGGGCGAAGACCAAATCTCTTTTTGAACTTTATGATCAGACTTCTCCAGTGTTTAAACAAAATCCACTCTTTGAGACTTCTTTAAGTCAAGACTCTAAAGAAGTTCCTGTTGAACAATTTGATTTTGGATCAAGTCTAAACACCAAAAATCATCCAAACAGCAAGATAACTGCTCAGGTGGTAGCTTCAAAACATTTTCTTCTCCAAAATCAAACTTTGGAGTAATGAATGTAGTGATAACTGGTACCACATCACTTGAAGAGCAAGTTGTAATTTTGGCAAAATCAGTCGAAACTCTTGCAGCAAGTATCAGAGAAAAAGATGAATAGATTGCCTTCTTAATGGATAGGACAGCTACTTTCATTGGAAAAAAATCAATGGCCTCAGGTGAAAATAGTCAATCAAATCCTTAAAATAATGTTAAGAATTCCAACACTAAAGATGTTATGGAGTCAGAGTAAAGGATTAGTGAAATGATCACAATAAGTCAACTCAAAGATCTTATTAAAAAAACTATCAAGGATCAAGTTGACAGTGTCACTCAACTTTCATACACATATGCAAAGCCATACTCTTCAAGGATTGATCATTTAAGGATGCCTGAAAATTACCAACCTTCAAAGTTTTAGCAGTTTGATGGACAAGAAAATCCACGCTAACATGTTGCATCTTTCATGGAAACTTGTAATAATGCTGGAACCTCCAGAGATCTTATGGTAAAACAATTTATCCAATCTTAAAGAGTAATGTTTTTGATTGGTATACTGATCTTGAGCTTGGAACAATTGATAGTTGGGAACAACTTAAACAAGAATTTCTTAATTGATTTTACAGCACTTATCGCATCATCAGCATGATTAAGCTTACTAGCTCAAGCCAATGGAAGGATGAACCAGTAATAGATTACACCCATACGTGGAGGAATTTAAGCCTTAACTGCCAAGAAAGACTGTCTAAGTCCTCTACCCTTGACATGTGTATACAAGCCATGAACTGGGGCTTACATTTCATTCTTCAAGGCATCAAACCGAAGACTTTTGAAGAGTTAGCTACTCGTGCTCATGATAGGGAGTTAAGTATGTCATCTTCTGGAAATCAAGAGCCTCCTGTGCAAGAGCCTAAAAAGAGTAAGGAAAAACAAGACATCCGAAAAGAGGCAAAACCTTTACTAATAAAGAAAGAAAACAATCCATGGTTGTGGACACCAAGCCTCTTAAGATCTCTCCTAAGTCAAAACAAGCTCAAAAAGTAAAATCTATGCCTACTAAAAACAAAGGTAAAGCTAAAGTTACCTTGAAGGAAAGGAAAGAAAAGAAGTACCCGTTCCTTGATTCTGATGTTGCTAGTATATTAGAAGAACTTTTGAAGACCAAACTAATTCAATTGTCAGATATAAAATAGCCTAAAGAAGCTAATAAAGTCGATGATCCTAATTATTGCAAATATCATCGATTAGTTAGCCATCCCATAGAAAAATGTTTCATCTTGAAAGACAAAATCATGGCACTTTATGAAGACAGAAAAATTAAATTTGAAGAAGAAATAGTGTCAACAAACATGACTTTAATCACTATGGCACCTTATTTTTGAAATAAAACCATAAAGTTTGGCTCTTTTGATCCCATTAGACTCCCTTCAAACACAAGTAAAATGGTGGATCTCCAAGCGAATGGGGGCAACCATCTGTTGCAAGAAGCAAATATGGATGATGATGGCTGGACATTAGTCACACATAAAAGAAGTAGAAAAAAAATCTTTCAAAGCCTATGAGGGTCGCCATAAGTGCTAAGATGATTGGATGGCAATTTAAAGCTCCAAAGCCCAAAATGTCCCAGATAAAAATATGTTCATCTAAGCATAAAAATTTGACTTGGAAAATGTCACGAAGACTGGTCACTTTAAATAAATGCGTGCCAATCCAATTTAGAAATAAAGATTTGCTCCCTATGACTTATTACAATATTGATGGTGATGAAGACAATATAGATATAGTCACGATTGGAGCTAGAGATCATTCTTGTGGCTTGAGCATTAGCTTCATTGGTGAAGATTTACTGTGATCCACTCCTTATAATCGACCATTGTTTGTCATGGGATTTGCTTGTGAATAGAAGAGAAATAGGATTTTGGTGGATGATGGTTCCACAGTCAATATACTCCTTTTAAAAACAATGAAGGAATTGAGAGTTCCTTTAGATGAAATGATGCAAATTCATCTAATGATTCAAGGATTCAACCAAGGGGGCAAAGAGCTCTTGGAAAGCTTAGACTTTAACTTTTCATTATAGATATGGAGATCCACTCTTTCATGTGATTGATGCCAAAACAACATACAATATGTTACTAGGATGACTATGGATACATCAAAATGGTGTGGTTTCCTCCACTCTTTATCAATGCTTTAAGTACTGCATAAATGGTCAAGTCAAGATAATTGTTGCTGATGCTAAACCATTTACCTCGACTAAGGCTCATTTTGTAGATGCTAAGTTTTATGTGGAAGGCACTTTCATTAAAGAAGTAATACTGCTCTTGTGAAAGAATTGAAGAAAAAAGAAAAAAAATTTCACTCCTTCCACCAACGAAGATAAAATGAGTCAAGGTTTAAAGAATTTGACTCTTCCCCTCACTAACTTGGAAGAATTAACAATTCTTAAACCTCCTTTGAAAGAATATGTTAGGCCAGTTAAACAATCACTCTTCGAACATCACGATCTTCCTTCCCATCGAGCTAGAGGTTTTGACCCTAATGCCTATAGACTACTTGTCAGAGCTGGATATAAGCAAGAAGATGTTGTTAAGTTAAAAAAAGAACCTAGAAATGTAAAGTCATGAAGTCCAATCAAGGTTTCTTAAGTCTGGCAAAAAAATGATCATGTCAAAACGTCCAGACAAGGACTTGGATTTTCTCTGTTAAAATTGAAGATTCGTAAAGAAACTTCAAGTTATATAAATGGGGAAGAAATTTTTTAGGAGCAAAAAGATTCAATAGGGCCATCAAGACCTTCAATGTTTAGTCGTTTGGGAACACGTTCAACGCAGGTCTCAATGTTTGACCATTTAAGCATTCAATTACCTCAAAGGTTAGTGTTTGAGTAGATAAGGCCAAAAGCTGATGAAGCTTCTACAAGTGAGCCGATACCTATTCATACAAGGCTAGGAAGTTCGAACTCCGAAAAAGATAACCAAAGTCAAAAAAGAAAAATCTCAACCTTTAATGAAGCGAGGGATTTCATAGCAAAATTCTTTCTTGAATGAAAAAGGAAAGCGAGTAGAAAGTAATTATTGGTGAAGTTTTAAAGGCTAAAAAGCATACAGTGGTGATAACCAAGTAGGATGTATCTTCAGAGGGAGAAAAGCTTAAAGAAATTGAAATAGTCGCTTCGCATCATGTATCTATAAAGGAAGCTAATGAAGAACCACAGGAAGAAGATGCTCAAGAAACCCCTTCATCATTTGAAGAAGGAAATCAAGCTACCATTGATGAGCTAAAAGAGGTTAACATGGGTACTTGTAAATATCTACGTCTAATTTTTGTCAGTGCTTGTTTATCTTCAGAAGAAGAAAAAGCTTATCTTGATCTTTTAATTGAATACAGATATGTCTTTGCTTGGACCTATAAAGAAATGCCAAGACTTGATCCAAAAATAGCTGTGCATCATCTGGTGTTAAAAAGACTGACAGACCTATCAAACAAGCTCAACGATGTTTTCATCCTAACTTGATTCCTCAAATTGAAGCTGAAATCAATAAGCTTATTGAAGTTGGCTTTATTAGAGAAGTTAAGTACCCTACTTGGATATCAAACATTATCCTAATAAAAAAAAGAATGGTCAACTCTGAATCTATGTGGACTTTTGAGATTTAAATAATGTTTGTTCGAAAGATGATTTCCATCTTCCTCTAACTGAGATGATGGATGCTACAACTGGTCATGAGACTTTATCTTTCATGGATAGGTCTTTGGTTATAATTAGATTCGCATGGCTCCAAAAGATGAAGAACTTACTACTTTTTGCACTCCAAAAGGGATATATTGTTATAAAGTTATGCCTTTTGGGTTAAAGAATACTAGTACTATGTATCAAAGAGCAATGCAAAAGATCTTCGATGATATGCTTCACAAAAATGTTGAGTGCTATGTGGATGATTTGGTTGTGAAGTTAAAGAAAAGGGTAGATAATCTTATTGATCTTCATCAATTGTTCGAAAGATTATGTAGGTCCCACTTAAAGATGAATCCACCAAAGTGTGCTTTTGGCATATCGTCGAGCAAGTTTCTAGGGTTTATTGTGAGACATCATGGAATTGAGATTGATTAATCAAAGATAGATGTGATCATGAAAATGCCCGAACCATGAAATCTCCATGAGCTCAAAAGTTTGCAAGGAAGATTAACATATATTCGACACTTTATATTAAACTTGGCAGGTTGATGTCAACCATTCAATCGGCTGATGAAGAAAGATGTTCCTTTTATTTAAGATGAAGCTTGTAGTAATACTTTCAAAAACATTAAGGCCTATTTGTTTCAGTCGTCTGTTTTAAAAGCGCCTATACGAAGAAAACCTTTAATCCTTTATATTGCTGCACAAGAACGTTCTTTAGGAGTTTTGTTAGCATAAAAAAATGATGAAAAGGAAATGCACTATACGATCTCAATAGAACTTTTAATGGTGTTGAGTTAAATTATTCTCCCATTAAAAAGACTTGTTTGGCATTAATGTTCACTGTTGAAAAGTTGAGGCATTATTTGCAAGCTCATAATGTCAATTTGATATCCCAAGTAAATCCTCTTAAGTATCTCATGTCTAAGGCTGTACTTAATGAAAGATTGGCAAGATGGGCTCTTTTGCTGCAAGAGTTTGATATCACTTTTATTCCAAAAAAGGCTGTTAAGGGACAAGCATTGGATGATTTTCTAGCAAACCATCCTATTCCTGATGATTGGAAATTCTCTAAAGATCTTTTTGACGAGGATGTTCTTTTTATCAAAACTCCCAGGCCATGGAAGTTGTTCTTTGATGGAGCTACACAGCAAGATGGAGCTGGAGCAAGTATTGTCTTTGTCACTGCGGAAGGTGATGTATTGCCTTACACATTCACTCTCATTAAAAATTGTTCTAATAATGTAGCAGAATACCAAGCTCTAATTATTGGATTAGAGATGGCAATTGATATGAAATTCATCCAACTTAAAGTGTATAGAGAGATTCTAAATTGGTTATCAACCAACTTCTTTCACTTTATAAAGTGAAGAAACTAGAGCTTTTACCATATGTCAACTATGCGAAAAAACTCTTAGAATGGCTTGACAAAGTGAACTTAGAACACGTGCCAAGAAAATAAAATAGACAAGTTGATTCTCTGGCCAGTTTAGCATCATCTCTTGTATTACCAAGTGCCGAAGTAAAGGTTCCTTTATGAAAATAATGGGTCTTATCGTCAATTACTATCTCTGAAAAAGAAGATATCAAATCCAATGTTGTTTCAGTTTGTGAAATTGAGAAAGAAGATTGGAGGCAACTGTTGATTGATTACCTAGAGTATGGTAAATTACCCAGTGATCCAAAGCATAAAATACAAGTAAAACATCGAGCTCTTTCATTTATTCACCTTAAGGGTACACTTTATCGTCATTCTTTTGATGGAGTCTTTCTTCGATGTTTAGGAGAAGATGAAGCATTCAAAGCTCTACAAAAAGCTTATTTCAGAGTTTATGGTGGACATCAATCTGGAGCCAAGTTGCACTTTCAAATCAAAAAGATAGGATACTATTGGCCTACAATGGTAAAAGACAGCATGGACTGCGCGAAGAAGTGTCAAGCTTGTTAGTTTCATGCTAATTTTATCCATCAACCTCTTGAGCCATTGCATCCAACAGTCACATCTTGGCTATTTGATGGTTGGGGACTTGACTTGGTAAGGCTATTACCTAAGAGTTCGATAGGGCATATGCATATACTTACAGCTATAGATTACTTTTCAAAGTGAACAAAAGTGGCACCTTATAAAGAAGTGAAGAAAGAAACTGTGGCAACTTTCATTCGCACTAATATCATTTATCGGTATAGCATACCATGATACATCATGACTGATAATGGGAAGCAATTTGACATGAGCAAATTATATGCACAGTTTGACTTCAAACAATATCACTCTTTAATTTACCATGCTCCAGCAAATGGATTGGCAGAAGCTTTTAACAAGACTTTATGTAATCTTCTCAAGAAAGTTGTTAACCATGCAAAGAAAGATTGGCATGAAAAGATGGGGAAGCTTTGTGGGCTTATCGTACTACATGTCGCACACCAACTCAAGCTACTCCATATTCGCTTGTTTATGGTGTAAAAGTTGTTCTACCGCTTGAGCAGCAAATTCCATTATTAAGGATTGCAATTCAAGAAGGTATTCTGATGAAGACAATATGCATCTACGCTTGGAGGAATTAGATGAGAAAAGATTGGAAGCACAACAACGCTTAGAATGCTATCAAGCTCGATTATCCAAAGCTTTTAACAAGAAAGTTAAGCCATGGTCATTTCAAGTTGGAGACCTAGTCCTTGCTGTAAGAAGACCTATAAATACAACACATCGCATGGGTAACAAGTTCCTTTCAAAATGGGATAGACCATATGTTGTTTGAGAAGTTTATACCAATGGTGCATACAAGATTGTTGATCAAGATGCTGTCAATGTCGGACTGATCAATGGCAAGTTTTTAAACCGGTATTATGCTTCAAAACATGATGCTCCTAAGCACAAACTTAAACTGTTCTTCCAAAAAATGTTGCTGTTAAGCACGAGCTTCAACTGCACATTCAAAAAAAAAAAAGAAAATGCTCGCTAAGTTGAAAATCCCTTATGGACAACTTAGGCAAAAGTTAGAGGACAAAAATATATATATATATATATATATATATGAACTACATTATAACTTGGTCTTTCAAAGGTACGTAGGCAGCTTGGTTTCATTGCCAAGTTCAGTCAACAGCAAAAAAAAAAAAATGTTTAAGTTAGTTTATACATACCAAATATGGGTTCGTCGGCAAAGAAAGGTGATCCATTTTAATGTCTTCTTCTTCCTTAAAAAGAATGACAAGATAATCTTAGTAGCCTTTGAAATATAATATGATAACTCTACAAAAGAATAAAAGTTTGAAGAACCAATTATGAAGTCCCACTGCCAAGTACCTTCCATGGTAATGTGAATGTATATACATGGATATTACTGTAAGCAACAATGTCTCTTTGTTATTTGCTAACCAAAAAGTAAAGCATACAAATTCTTCAATAAGTATATCTTGAATGCATCCTATTTGGTCCATGATCTTGTTTATCTTTCATAACCCGATATAGAGGAATAAAAATAAATGTGTAACTTCAATTGGTTTCATGTTTGCTTGGAGCTTTTTCATCCTTGGAATCAACCTAACTTCAAGAATAATAGATCAGATGATCATATTATAGAAAAAGATACCTACACCCCATGATCAGTGATTAAGAATGCAAAGCTAGATTGCGATAAGAAAAAATTACAGCAAGAACTTATTTAAAGGTAGTGGCTCCTTATTAATGTATAATGATGCATATATAGCATCATTGTTTTGATCATTAATTGTCATCCTTGTTTTGATCATCAATGTATAATGATACATAAATGTCATGTATAATAACTATCATACTTGTTTTGATCATGAAGGTCTAATGATGTCAACAGCATCACATATGTTGGCGATCTTCCTTGTTCCGAAGGATGTCAAACTTGATCAAATTTATGGTCTTAACATAAAGATCAAACTCAAATGTTTCAAACTTGATCGGATTTGTGGTATTGAATAAAGATAATTATGGACATCTTACCTGTACACATCTTGCAAAGAAAATAAATATATAAATAAAGTTCAAATTCATTTATATTTATCAGATATGAGATTGTCGGTAAAGAGACGTAATCCTTTTTCAATGTCTTCATCTTGCTTGGAAAGCATGGCAACATAGTCGTTGAAATGCACAAAGATGACTTTACAAGAAAAAAATGTCATAATAAATAGAGAATAAAAAAATTTTTTATTTATCTTGAAAAAAAAACTTGAAAGATAATTGGCACATGGTTCTTGATGCAGTTAATGCAAACATGCATGAGATATATATATATATATATATATATATAATGCATGATTTGGAATTTGGTAGAAAAAGTGGCATAACATGCGTGCTAGGTGTCTTGGTGTTTAGTGATCAAGCATGCACTTCGCGGATGCTTTCATGATCAAACATATGTAGTCATGCATGACTACTTGCTTGGTTGTTATCTTTACTTCGATTTCTCTTGCATGTTACCAATAGAGTATTTAACAATGATTTGTGAAGAATTAGCTGCATGAAGAGATGATTATATTACAAGATTTAAAAGAGAGAAAGAGAGAGCATTAAACTAACGAAGGCAGAAATAATTTTTACCTCAGCTTTTAAAGACATCTTGATTTGGAATTAATGAGAAAATTGGGTAGAGAAGTGTTGCTTTTATAGAGAAAATAAGCTAGTTCCACTTGGACTAGGATTGGCATTAAAAAAAAAAAAAAACTATTGAATCCTAGTTAAGTTGGTTTAAAAATCCCAATTGAATTTGGAATAGGCCTTGGATTAAAGCTGGCTAGAATCTATCTTAGGATGGATACAAGAAGAGATAGATTCCAATGAAATGACACTTGGATTTGGAAACCAATTCCTAGTTGAATTATATATTAATGCCAAAAAGATTTATGGCGATCTATTTGGGCAAGGAGTTAAAATCGAGACATACAGTCATTATGAAAGCACCATTTGAGATGGCTCTTGATACATGGCTATGATGCCATCAAGAAAATATATATATATATATCAAGTCAAAATTAAAATTTTCATTTACCATAGATAAGGATCATGTGGGAATAAATTGAAACTTGCAAATATTTTAAGACTAATACAAAGGTGCAAATAAATGTTGGTCTCAAATTAAATTTCAAGACTTGCTCACTTGCTACACTAAAAAAGAAAAATTGTGTACGTAACCAAGTCTTGAGGGGGCATTTGTAAAAGGAGAAAAATTTTGACCAATTATAAACTACCACATGTAAATTGGTATTTTTTTAATTAAGAAATTATCAATTAAATTCTGCATCACCATGTGTAATTGATGACACATAAATAGATATTTATTTTTAATTAAAATTAATTAAGAGTTTTATCTCTGATTAAATTAAAATTAATTTAAAGATAAATAAAAGAGCTTTATCTCTAATTAAATTAAATTAATTAAGAGATAATTCATCAAGATAAATTTATTAAAAGAGTTATATTCTTTAATAACTCTTTTCTACTTGGCTCATTGGTACTCCACCAAAGCCATTAAAGACAATTCACAAGCCTGAAGAGAAGAAGCAGATTTTGAAGATTCAAGTCCTCTCAAAGTCTCAAGAAGTTTTCTCTCAAGAATGGGAAGAACACAGCTCTCGTTCTTCAAAAAGCTACTCTCCGATCCTGTTCCAGCAACAGAAAAAAGTTAAATTCCATTTGTCAAGATCAAGTCTAGAAGACTCTTGAAGCCGACCTCAGCGATTCAAGATCAAGTCTATAAGACCTTTCGATTAAAGTTTTTATTGAAGAAAAAAATCAAAGGATTTCTTTATTTTAAAGAACATCCAGAGATTGCAACTCAAGTTGATTTATTTGTCTCCAAATTTTTTTGGTCATATTTTCGACAAGAAATTTGTGTGTATAGTAGAAAATAGGAAGTACTAGTTAATATAAATATTTAAGCTACTCCAATCATTGTAACAAAAATCTTCATATATTTCTAAAGTAATTTTTAAGGTCAAAATCAAAACTCTTAATCTTTGTTGAGTAATAATTCGAGCAAGCTAAATGAGCATCTTGAAAGCTTGATGCATATAAACTAACATTTTGTTCGACGTCTCCAAGTTGAATACCCCCATTTGATTCTAGTGATTGAACAAAAATATTTTGATGAATAACTTATTCTTTCATTTGGTTTTTCATTTTTAACCTATTAATTAAAATAGTGAGTTCTATCGTTTCTAACTTTCTATAGTTACTTCTTAAGTGGTAAGGACACATCAGAGCTCATTTCTTCATTTAATTGATAACTTGTAAGTTCACACTTCATCTTTAGCTCATTAATTTTAAATTTTACGATGTACAGCAACCATATGTCTAATAAATAATTATTTAATTAAAATGTAAAGTTTAAGATTTTCGTATAGCTAATATAATTTTAATATATATATATATATATACTTTTCTTTTTTATTTTAAACTTGAAACTATACTTGTCTTTTTTATTTTAAAACATAAAAATTAAATTTTAATTACTTTCAATCTATAATATATTGGCTAAAAAGTAAAATATATAGAATAAACTAAAGAGTGTAATTAAACTTTACTCGTAACTAAACAATAAAGTTACATTACTAAAATTAAAAAGTAAAAAAAAGACCAAGGTAATTACTTTAGTAACCTAATAAAGTTACAAGGGCAGACTAACGAAAAAAACCTACGACTCTCTCAACAATCAACCCTAATTCCTAATAGTTGAGATCCCCTTCATTATTTTTTTATTAGTATCCAATACAACTTTAATAATTATTTATAAGTATAACTTTCAAAATTTATAAGTGGGCATTAGACATATGAATAATGTTGCTAAATATATTGAAAGAAAAAACATAATGAATGAGAGTTCAACCCAAGAACTTTGAAAGCTTACCATCGCTTTTTTTCTTCCAGCTTCAAACCTTTAAGTAATTTTTTTATTATTTAGGCTTCATATTTAGGATTAAGAGGAAGATAATTTTATTGTTGAGATCGATCTCTATAAACATGGGCTTCCGATTATGTTGTATTTTACAATGGGTTTACTAAATTGCATTACAAAATTTAGATGAATTACGGACAATTAAGAATTGTTTTTAAAAAAATAAAAAATCATTGTGAAAGTTTTAGGGACAAAAAATCATCATAATAGTCATATTTTAAAAATATGTCTTTAAATGATTTCGAGGATAACACTTATTCGCAAATACTATTAAATTAAAGACGATGTTTCTCCTAAACACTGTGAAATTCAAAATAGAAAGAACTTTTTTTTATTGTCCACCTAAATATCTATTATATTGTATTGTTGTCCGAATGCTGCTATATTTTGATTATTATTCATGTGATTATTTTGTGCCCATATATTGCCTTTTCAGGTCATTGTGACATTAGCTCCGATTCTCCTTTCGATTTTTTTTTCTCATCATTAGTAGAGGTTATCGGAGACAAGGTAGATGCATTCTTTTTTTTTTAGGATAAAGATGGAGAAACAAAGATTGAAACGTGAGGAGAAGAGAATGATTAAATCAATCAGACGAATTCCCACCAATCCCTGTATGATAATATTACCAACTACGTTTGATTCTTCATGTATTTCCTCCCTTGTTTTTCTTTTCTTTTCTTTCTCTCCTTCTTTATTATTATTGTTGTTATCTTGAGAAATTATGGTGAATAAATAAAAGATATTGAAAGTTGCGATGTGAGAAAATATTTGCGACTCTTGATGCCACCAACTGATGATTCTTTTCTACCAAGAACTCTGAGGCTTTGCTTGTAACAATTAGACCAATGGAAGTCAGGACTAAGCAGCCATCTCTCTCACTCTTTTCATCCAAAATTCTAACTTCAGGTGAAAACAGGTGTTTGTGTCCTTTCTAGACAAATTTTTTCAGGTTCATTTTTAAAAGTCAAGCAGAAAAAAAAAACTAAATACTATAGTGATTTTAGTAGATTCAATGAATTCCGTAATTGATGTTATTCGTATTAATTAAGTTATTTGTATTAATTATATTATGTAATAATTTAAATTAAAATGTACCTCTAGCCATTATTGATCAAGAACCCAGCCTCGCTTTAAATATACGAAGACGAACACCTCATATAAGCCTTCTTAGTCTATATCATTTTCTTGATAATTACCTTATGATGGTGCGCAGGCAATTTTCATAGACTAGACTAGGGACCTTTACTAGAAGACTAATTAGAGTTGTATCCTACCATTAAGGAATATGTATTCTAATTAGTTACTGAAGTAGAATTAAACTCTTATCACTAGAGTAGTTAAACTGAATTAGGATTTACTTTATAATTTCACCTTAATAATTTGATTTAATT
>JBBYHM010383555.1:0-15689 GCA_038381775.1 Adansonia rubrostipa
ATTTTATTTTTAATGAATAAAAAATTTTGATAATTTTAATTTTTGAAAAAAATTATTTTAAAAAATTACAGAGGAAATTTGAAGATAATTATAACTATCAACGTCATTGATTTATTTTGACATATGTCCAAAAATTTCTTAAGGTCATGATCTCCTCGACTTTTATCCGATAAGTATGTAGAATTATTATTAAATAAATAAAAGATCTAATATTGAGTCCCACGAATCTAGAAATATTTTATTGTATGTAATTGTTGACACGTTAGAGTTTAAAAAATAAAGATCTTTTCATAAATATAATTTCATATAGAATCTCATAAATATATATTAATAAATATATATTAATATATATAAATAAAAATATATATAAATAATATAATAAAAATATATAGAAATAATATATAGAAATATATATAGATATAAAATAGAGATATAAAATTTTTATTAGATGATTAACGATTTTTTAAAATAAATTTAATCAATTATTTTAATGAAATTTAAAAAAATAATATAATATTATATTTTTTTCATTTTTGAATATATGTTTATATTTTTCATAAATAAAATATACAAAGTAGTTAATATTTTTTAGATGTATAAATTTATATACTGATGCTGAATATTAAAATGGTAACTTATCAATAAACCAACATAAAATTGTACGTAATTCATCATCGATGTATATGTAAATCTTAAATAAAATATACAATGAAGACGTTGATGAAAATTTACTTAATTCCCTTCATCTGTTTTTTTCCATTTTGTTTACTTCATTAGCACGGTAGAGAATGGTCAAATTTCGATCCAAAAAAACCAGATTTTCCTCATTTTGACAGAGCAGAATCCTATCTCAAAATTAAAAATGGAGATCAAAACCCAATGTTTCTTTTTTTTTTATTTTTTTTTTCTTTCATAGGATGGCGACATCGGCAAGACAGAAACAAAAAGACATGAAATTGAAGTACGAACAGTAAACAAGCATTCTAGTATCACAATGAAACATGAGAAATTTCTTTGGGAAAGGAAAACAAAAATAAAAAAAGTACCTTCATTTTGATTTTGGTATTTTTTTACCAAAGAGATCACAATGTTGAATAAAAACAAAAGTTATAAATGTTAAAATCCGATTATTAAATCTACTAAATATTAGTTATTAAAGTGGTTGCATCAGCTTCGGATTATCAATTTCGCACATAGACAGGAAACCTTAGGTCAGTTATTGGAAACATTCTTACTTGGACTGATCGAACAGTTTTTTCCTACTTTGCCTCCCTGCTTTCAAGGCAATGAACTATTATGCACCCTTCTGTTTCTGCCATTTTCCAGGGAAAGCCAGTGCATTCTTCAGCAGTTGCTTTCACTCCTGGCTGTCACTACCCTGCCAAACATAACATCATGCACTCCAAAGAAAAAAAGAAAGAAAGAGGGGGGTCGAGTCCTCTTTTTCTTTTCTCAGGCCTTGGATTTGGGGACCATGGGATTTAGGCATTTTATCTACAGTTCGACGTAAAATATATGATAGCCTGTATATATATCACATGCCTATACACCCATTTCTCTAACCATCTGCAGGCAGCAGCCAGGCCCTTTGATTTATACTGTTTGATCACAAATTCTTGTAGTGAATTTTACCTCTGCTTCAATTACGATGCTGTTTTCTGTTTTTGTTTTCTTAATAATACTGAGCTTTTGTTTTGAAACAAGGCCGCAGACAAAAGGATATTTAATTTTTTTCAACAGAATCTCGAATGTCAACTGACTGAGAGACTGAAATTTGAGGGGAAAAATAGTTTCATTCTGTACCACGTTTTTTCCGTTTTTCACTTCCTTCAATGGCGATTACAGTCTGAAAGCTACAAAATCAAAACATTCAATTGTTGACAGAGTCCTGAAAATTTTGTTTGCTGTAAAAAACCAATGAAAATTGGGTTTTCATTTACAGTCCACTTTTCATTCTTCCCTGTACCGAACAAGAAACAAGGCCAATGGCCATTTTGAAAAATAAAAATTTCAGTCAAAATGAGTATATTTACTCAGCTGAGGTAGGGTAGGGGTACAACATATAATGTTTCAAGTATTTTCCTCACTATTGTTAGATTCTTTCTTGGTTCATGCTTAAATTTTTTCAGATATTTTAGGGGACCATCTTCAACCCCAATTATTGGAATGGAAACCAACACCAAAATCCTTTTTTTTTTTTTTTTAAATTTCAGAGTTGGTCCCACGATTTTCTTTATAATGACTCAAAGGTCAAGCCAGGGTAAGTAGCCAACTGCGCCACTGTGCAGTCAATGGAGTAACCATCTGAGTGGGGAGCAGTTGCTCGGTCCTGCCGGGTGGGCAGGCCACAAATGTGCCTCCTGCCTGGAGTCCAGGAAACCCCCACACTGAGCTCAATTATGTTAACAATCTACCAACGGGAAAGGATGGGAAAGGGAGGTCAATGATCAATATGTATTTTGGAAGCTATCCATATATTATGATGATTGAAGTTTCAGCACTATAATTGACTAGCCTTCACCCACTTTTACTGTTAATTGGGGTCCAGTCTGCACACAACATTAATCTAATAATTGGAGAAAAAGAAAAAAAAGATCAGCTGCACTTTGGAACAATATGCAAAGGCCAAAACATCAGAATTTGAGACAATCAGATCATAAAATCACTTCAACTCCCCAACTATAGATACACCCGGAAATCCAAATGAACCAGAATGTTCAATCTTTTGAATTTGGATATAGCCAAGTTCCTACTTGGTAAAATAAAGAACAACACGTTAAGAGAACAAAGATGAAACAAAATTAATTAGACAAATAGAAGTTCTTCACACTTCTTCTAATGAACCTGCTCCAGGCTCAATTTTCTTCCCTTTTTTTCCCGCATAAATTATTAGCTTCTGATTATGGAAGGAACCGAGGCAGAACTTATAAGAGTGGAGCCGAGCACATCATCGCGAAGGCTGGCACCATCATGAGGCTTCTTGTTCTCAGCTATAGGACTGCTCCCCGAACTGCTATTCGAAATGGAACCAAAAGGTGCCTTCTGCAAGACTCCTGTTGGCGAAAATCCCAACTGCGGGCTGTCATCCCATCCTTCAGATACGAGGCTATGTGGTGATATGTTCTTGCAGCTACCCAAGTTGCTTGTGGTGTTGGTTAGGACCTCTCCCAGAGGACCTCCCATTGAACTTCCCCACGATAACGGTATCCAGTTAGCTTGTTTTTGGTTCCGGTAATCAATGTTGCTGTTCACTCTCGAACCCATTTGGATTGGACCAAACTCCCGAGATAACCTAAGAGGTGAAAGGGCAAGTTTCTCTTGTGCTGGTGAGGACGATGATGATGAGAATTCTGAAGATGCCATAGGAGTAGACATAGAGAGTTGGGTCCAGTCTGATTTTGACCCCTCAGGCCAAGTAATTACAGAATGAATAGATTGATCTTTGGGCCAGTCATCAACGAATTGGCGAAGTAGATTTTGGTCCTGGGTTTCTTGATTAGTGAAGTCTAGGAACAGACCATACTCCTTAGAGTTCATGTACGAGCTTCTATGTGACGGACTAATGAAAGAATCAGAGGCAAAATGTCCGAAATCTAATTGCGAGGATTCTGCAAATGGAATACCTTGTTTTGTAACAGTAAATGCAGAGTCATTGAATTTCAGGTTCGTGGTGGAGGATATCACGGACAGCCCCTGCGGATCTTGTATTCTGCCACACATATCCTCCATTTTTAGAAACAAACTAAAGAAATAGTAGAAATATAGGAAACAGAACCACAATGAACATACTTAAAGATTCAAAAACCTCTATTTAGTTTCGATTTAATCTATAATATATCAAATTAACCAAAGTATCTGGCATCAGAACTCGAAAGAAATAATGAAACACTCCAAGAAAGAGAATCCTAAGTCCCAACTAAAGGGCGTTGTCACCGTCACCAGAGTAAAGATGAAAAAATGGGGTCTACTTTAAAGTAAAGAGAAAGGAACATAAAGTATATGTATACAAACAGTTCAAAACAACATGATTCTAAATATCAATAAAGGAATTATAAGAATGTAAACGAATAAAGCAATCTCAAATGCATAAAAAGTGACTTTTTTTTTTTAACCTGTTGACAAGGGCGTCTGCAGAAGGATTGGCAGCAGCAGCAGATTGCAAGTTCTTAAACTGGTGCTGCTGTGCTATTGCCAGGCTGTTGGATACACAACCACTGGTTATCGCCGATGCTGACGTAGAGCAGGACATCGGCGCCATCTTTGAATTATTGGTCCCAGAGGCAGCATGGCCAGTCTGGCCTTCCACAGGCTTTCTTGAACGATGGCGTCCCCTATTTATGTGCCTTTCACAATACTTTTGGTCGGCAACAGCATCACGGGAGCATCGCCATTTCTTTCCATCCGTTCGTCGACACCTCCCTGGCTCAGGGTCAGTGCTACCGGAGCACCCCAGATGGAAAGATCCCCATCCCACTAAAATTTAAAAGAGAAAAAAAAAACCCAATGATCGATAAGAAAGACAAGCGGGCAAAAAAGGAAAAAGGAAAAAAGAATTTAACATCAAACCTAGAGTTAACTTTTTAGCTAAATTACTTTTAATTTGTGATATCCTGGTTTTGGATAAAACTTTCTAGCAAAGATAAATGGAATACTTTGAGATAACTGTACAAACTGTAACACATAATTCCAAATGAACAAAAGTTCATTTCAAAATAATAAAGAAGAGATCTAAGTCAAGCATATCTTATGAGATATATTATTTTTCAAAATCCATTTTAAAGAAAAAGAAGAAGCTTACATGAATTGGGAGGCAAGGATCCAGTAGCTGAGCTTGACAAGCCGTAAGGGTAGAGGGATTTCTTGAGAGGGATGATCAAATTGGAAGGTACAGGCACATTAGACATGATGTACTTGTAGATCAATGCCTGGTGTTCTAGCTCAATCCACTGAGGTGGAGTAAAAGGTCCTCTAACTGGGGTCAGAGGGCCATGCATGCTTGCATTCAAGCTTCCAGAACCATAACCTGAAACAAGACAATGGAGGGTCAACTTGCCTGGAACTGCGGATGCCATGAACTTTTTTTTTCCCAACTATTTTTCAAAGTAAATAAAAACAATAAAAGAGAAACAAACAGAGTCCTATATTTGGTTGAGTACTGATTCTTTTCAACCCTTTTATGCCCCTTCCCGCTTCTGTTTGCAATAGCAGGAAATGTAGGGATTCTTAACCCAAACCAGTGCTAATTTGGTACAAGTATGTAAGAGGGGGGAAAAAAACAACCTTTTTATACTTGACAAGACTCAAAGGAAAAAAAAACTTGAAATTTCTAGTAAGTACACATGAGAAGACCCTCACTGTTATATAGAAATAAATCTACTAGCTAAGCAACCCCATTTTCTGAATATAGAATGTTAGCTTAATCTCTCAAACCTAAAATCACATTTTCCAAAACCCCATCTTACAAAATCACAAGGTTGCAACTTTTTGACCCAAAAACAAAAGCGTTTCAAAACAGAACATAAAAAAAAAAAAAAATTACCTGCATTTCTAGTGTAGGTAGAGGGTGCATGCTGATAGTAAGGAATGCCAGAGTTTTTTGTATTTCTCTCCAAAAAGCCACCATCTTTGCTGATGGAAGGAACTTCGGATTTGAGTGAAGAGAAACTAAGCATATGTTCTTGTTGGCGAGTCTGCGCTGAGCCCAAAGAATTAGATCTCAACAAAGCAGTGCCTTGGTGCAATAGCATTGCCTTTGGGGTTGACAAATCATCAGTTCTTGGTAACTTGGAACTTTTCAAGTGATCTTCAGCTGAATCAGAAGGTCTTTCTTGCTTGGTAAACCCAGATCCAACAACAAGGTTAAGCTTAGCCTCAGCTGAGAGGAATGGTGGTGGAGGAGGAGGAGGAGGAGGTTGAGTTGGAGATGGAACTCCATTATCAGGACCCACAATACCCTCCAAACCCAGAACCCCAAAATCCATATTGGAGACAGAACCAATCCAAAACAGCCTCTAAAAAGCGTGAGTTGATGACATGGAAGAGTTGAAAGTTGAAAGTTTGAAGAACAAGTGTTCCAAGATAGAGAAGAAAGAGAGGCGCATCTTTAAAAGGGCGTTTGTTATGTATGTTTGTGAGTTATATTTCACTGTTCAGAGCTGATTTTTAGCCATCTTTTCTGAAGGAAACACAAAAAATAATTGGAAAGAGAGAGAGAGAGAGAGAGAGAGAGATGAGGTGAAAGACAGGGGGAAGAGAGCGGACAAGGCTATCGTACCAACAACCAAAACACTCCACATCTCAGACATGTTAGCACATAAGTATCCATGTTTTTTCCTTTTTATTTTTTTTCTCGAAAGCTAAAAAAAAAAGCCTCAGTTGTTTTCATGGTCAAAGTTACAAAATTCTCCTTCAACTAAAGGTCGACTTTAGATTTGTTTATACGTTTATATATTGATATATTTATCCTCTACATATTTTTATGTTATTATTAAATTAGATAATAATACATTATTTAAAAAAAATTATAAATAAATATACACGTTTTTTTATTTTATACATTTATATATTATTAATATATTAAATATAATTTTTTTTTATTTTTTTAATTTATTTTATATATAAAAATAATGAAACATTTTTAATTTTATAAACTCCTCTAAGATATTATTGCACATTTTGTCTTTAAATTATTTATTATTATTAAATTATTTTTAACTAATAATATATTTATATATTATTATTAAATTAAATGATGACACATCATTAAAAAATTTTATAATCAAATACAAATGCCTTCTTTATTTTATGTATTTATATATTACCGGTGTATCAAATATAATTTTTTTTGTAATTTATTTTATATATATTGATAATAAAATTTTTTAATTTTATAAAAGCCTTTAAGATACTGTCACATATTTTATTTTTAAATATATTTTAAAGAATATGTTATTTTACTCATATTGTAGAATTTTAAAAACAAATGCACTCACAATGAATATAGTAAAATTTTCTTGTGTTAATTTTACATTAACTAGGAAATTTTGAGGTAAAAAACACAAGGTAATTTACTTGTATTACTTATCAAATCTTAAATCAATGGCAAAGCAATGACATTAGATCATATTAATCTCATCCATTAAAACTTAGAAAAAAAAAGTTAAATATATTTTTTCTAGTATATTTTATACTGTAAATAGTAAGATATTATTTTCTTTTTTCTCCCCTTGAATTTATTTATATGAATGGGTCAAAAAATTTAGCCAGAAAATGAAAACTACTAATACTAATGTGGACTCTTCATTCATATTCAACAATATGTGTTCAATTTTTTTTATTTAGCTAGGAATTTATTGATGCTTTGAATTTCATAGTGGAAATTATAGCAAACAAGACAATCATGTTTTAGTTTAGTAATTTTTCCCTTTTTTTTTTAGCAAGAACATAATTTTGTTTAGTGATAGAATTAATATATGTGTTGGCAGTTCCAAGTTTCTAACCTCTCAAAGGACTAATTTTAATTGAATGGAAGGGTTACAAAAGGGGCATTGAGGTCAATTCAAGCTTATACGTACAAATCTATTTATATATTTAGTCGGATCGGAGCTTAAATTTTTTTTTCTTTTTGTCTAAGTTTATTTCAGATCGAGCTTAATTGATTTATAAATTAATTTTTTAAAATAAAATATTAAATATTTATTATATTAATATTTTTATATTTTATAATTTAAAATTATTAAATTAATAATAATTTAAATTGATTTAAATTAAAAAATATATAAGTATACTCTGAACCGAATGCATACTTCAACCATTAAACAGATGTATACTCATAATACTTTTACCTGCTATACTGAAATTATTCTTGGAGGCGCAAGTGCCGTTTAGGGGAAGGGTAAGTGTCCCTTTGATTTCACATTTGGGGTAAGGTGTCCCATATCTGTCACCGAAAGAGGGCAAAGTTATTGATGTGTGGTTGGATGAACAAAGATGCGATTGCCAAGTGACCGTACCCTCAAACTCTTCAACCTCTATTTAGGGTGAGGTAAAAAACTTTATGTTGAGATGAAATTTTAAATATAATTTTTTTAAAAATTAAAATAATATTTTAATTATTTTTTATTTTATAAATCTAAAAATAAATAAATAAATAATGAGCCGAAAAAGGACAAGGCTCCTATTTATCCCTAGTTTCGCCCCTGCCTTGGTCCCCCTCTTTTTCCTCTTTAATTCTAAACCCAAAAAATCTCTTCCATGGAATGGGTTTGCATTTATTTAGATTCTAAACTTTTATATACAATATTAAAATATAATATAATATAATATGAATATAATATGATATGATATATTTAAAAATTAATAAAACACATTTATATGTATATCATATTTATATTTAAAATTTTAATTCATTTAATAATTTTTATATTTACATGATTGATAAATAAAAAATATAAAATACATATATAAATTATCATATCTACACTATTTGCATAAAGTTGAAAATTGATTATTTCTGTTCTTTTGGTAATCACTATTCTCATGAAAGTCAAGCACTTTCCTAATTGGGAATTAATAGGTTGTATCTCGACTCTTGAGAGAGAGAGTTCTTCAATTGGTTCTTTTCCCAACCTTAATCTCAAATTCTAACTTCGATCATGTTAATTATTTTTACAAACAAACATCATGATTTACTTATATCGTTTCCTACTATATAAAGTCGGAGATCTTAGATTAAAATAGATGAGGCAGATAAATTGGTAGAAAAGTACTTAAGAAAATAGTTATGACTTTGGATTGGATAAATCATTGATTATGGTCCAACCAAACGATTTAATCTGATTTTTTAATCTAATTAAGGATTCATTTGTATCTACAGTCAACATCCATTATATTGCATGTGCTATTTCATAAGTGAACCCTAAGTTATAAAACAGCATAAATGGCATTTTTTAATATGATGGGATACTTTGATTGGATTCAAATGAACCCTGAGTTTTGAAAAATTTGAATTCTCACACTTTATTTCGTTAAATAGGTTTTTCAATTGAAAAAAAAAAAACGAATTGAACATGTAAAATATTTCAAAATGGTAAAGTTTATATTAGATTTGTTTAAGGATCAGACAATTCACTTGATTTAAAATAAGTTGAGTTTTAGAAAAAATTTTACAAATTTGAATTGATTTTTATATTTAATTATAAAATATATAAATATTAATATAAAAATAACATTTTAATATTTTAGTAATATAGTAAAACGGAAAATAAACTTTTAGATCAATTTGAGTCTTATTCCGACCTAAGCTTAGATTCAAAAATTTTTAAATTTTTTAAAAATTTAAAATCATGAACCAGCTTAACCGAAACGATAAAGAAATCTAGTTTACAGGTAGTTAATTAAAAATATTTCACTTTTAAATATTTTCTAACTTGACCTAGTATTCGTTCCACTTTCCTTTCGGTGGGGTTTAATTTCAATGAACAAGCTTTATACTATTTAACAAAGATCATTCCCCCACCGAAAACCCACTATGCGAATAATTCAACAAAAAAGTGGTCCAATTGAAAATGAGCCGTCACTCGATTAGTTCCAAACGTATGAACTTTGCTAAGGACACAGTCGAATTTCTATTGAATGTTCGATTAATTAATACCTGTATGTATTGTTTTATAAATATTTCATTATTAATTAAAAATTCATATTTACTAAATTATTTTTATTAAATTAAAAAAATTCATTAATTACATTTTTAAATATTATCTTAGTTAATGTTATTAGACATTAATTAATATTTCCCTTCATTTAAAAAAAAATTACTGATATCTCTCGTTATTTAATGTGGCCATTATCTCGCTTTCATAATAAGTTTCGTATCTTAGGATTTTTTTGTTATACGGATGCCATCTTAACCTTACAATAATACTAAGCTTCAATATCTTTTGGTAACATTTGGTACAAGAAATATTTATTGGTACTTGAATTCGACTATGTTTTTTTTTTTTTCATAATTTATAATTAATAATTAATAAAATGAATTGGGTTGAGTTAGTAAAGATCAAATACTTTAATTGTAAAATATAGGCTTGATTCTCATAATTAATAATCTTTTTTGATGAGCGACTTGTAAGTCCAATATAAATCAATATCTAGACATACAACATATCCTAAATCTAAATTGAGTAGTCTCTCTAATTGCTTGAACATTTGTGCCCAAAAGAAAATTAGTTCAAATACAAGTCCTCAAAAAAAAAAAAAAAACCTTATTTATGAGTTAGATAGTGATATGGAATTTCGGTTTAATATTCAAATAAATCTTTTTTTTTTACATATTATTTTAGGTTATGTAATAAGTTATCTGTCCTTTTTTTTTATTTGGTTTTCAAAACTTGTTTTTAAATTAAAATATCAAATTCTAATTGTTTAGATTTTTTAAAAAACTATTAAGCTTCTTAAACTAATAATCATATAATATGTTACTAGAATATTAAATTTAAGTTAGAATCATTGATTGCTTAAGTTTAATTGACGTAATTCGATTCAATAGTAAAAAATTTTACTTGCCCATAGCCTAATTCAATCTAATATGCCTTTAAAATCAATTTTCTTATATTTTCAATATATTTTAATGATTAGCAATAGAAGTTAACTTTGTAGAAGTTTTGAGCTTTTTTTTTTTTTTTTAACTCAAATTAAAACCAAAACGAGGAAGGGGGATTCAATTCAATTCACTTAATCTCCACTCATAATGACCAATTGGAAAGGTGAAATTTTTGGGTTGCCGAAGGAATGGTTAGGGACATATTAGGGTGTGAAAAAACTAATGGGAAAACTGGAAATTATACTTTATTATTTCCTCAATGAAAGAAAACAAATAAATGTGGGGAGTGGGGTAGTATCCTTGTTTATGTAGGGCAGCATCATCTTTTAGAAGCTGTTCAATGAAATGTAGGGCAGTTGAGATCATTATTCAAAGCAACATAATCTTACTCGCATTTTTTATTTTCTCTTCCTATGAAAGATGCATGCACTCTAACATGACCTTTACGAACGAGGTTATAGCTTGAAAATAAAATTAAGAGTTGCATATATTATTAGATTAATGATTTTTAATTTGGAGAGGTTTAGATCATACCGTTTATAACTTTGAATGAATTTAAAAATATTTAATGTTTAAATTATTATATTGGATCAAATATCAAGAGAATTTGAGATTTAAATTTTCGAATCAAATTAAACTTAAACAAGTACATAAAATACAGATATAATTAAACTCAACCTAACAATGGACACTTCTATATACTCTATGCTTTTAAGTTATAATCAAAATGCTAAAAAAAAAAAAAGAAGAACATATTTACTTATAATGAAAAAAAAAATCATGAAATTGGTAGATGGCAATGAAAGAAAGCAGAATAATTGATTTGTTTTTATCTTTTCTTATGTGTTATATGGAATAAGTGGGACTGAAACATTCTGAAGTGTTGCATAATTGCTCTAGGAAAGATGTAAAAAATAAAAAATAAAAAAATCCTAGAATAATTTCTTTCGTCCTACCATATTAAATTTATTACTAAATTTGTTAAAATCTATGCTTATATCAGTTCCGGTTTTGGTATTTACATGTTTCATCTTCCCCAATTGATGTCTCTCTCCAAGGCAGTGCATTGAAAATTAAATTCGTAAAAACAAGAAAAAAAAACAGTGTTATGATCGCAACAAATTTTGGAAAATTAAAAATCCTCGATTCATGGAAAAAATAAATAAATTTGGTACCATTATTTTCCGAAACTAATGACTTCAAATATTTTTTGAAGCTTTATTTTTTTTATACATTTATACCATATTTAGTCGATATACGAGAAAACATCATTTTAATAAATTTCATCAAGTTTAATTGAAAAAAAAAGAATTTATCACATGATAAATTTAAAAGAATAGTATGCAAAAATAAGAAAACAAAACTTGAAATTTTTTTTCTTTTGGTTTGAGATCTTTTGATATTTGATAGTTACAGTGGGCTTCAATTGTTTTAGAGTCAAGCCGAGTTGAACTAAAAAAAGAATAAAAAAAATTCTCTCAACATCTATTTTCCTCATTCACAATACTCAAACCGAGATCTTACTTAAGGGACACTGAACTTCTTATTACTTGGCCCATCAAATGTTGGTAAAAACTAAATTCTAATACTATATAAAACATTCAATTAAAAATTAATTAACTTAATAAATAAAAATATTCAATTTGAATATAAGACCATCTTAAGTACATTCTCCATGAGTATTTTCTTTTTCTTTTCATTTATCAAATAAGACCCACCCTAGTTGATACCCATTATTTTTAAGGAACAAAATACCTTAAAGTTATAGTAGCTAGATACATTTATTGATAAATCTATATTGGAATGCAAAAAATCAGATATCGAGAATTTATGAGAATTTATTATAATATTCATAGAGTCTTGAATTTATATTAACTAGAATATGTCCTTGTCATGCTTCTAAAAATTAGGTTAAAGTTTTGAATATAATATTTATATTAATATATAATAGATATAATCATTTAATTTTTAAATAATGAATTTAGAGTTAAAATTGAATTACAATGAAAAACTATATAAAATATGTGATGAACTGAAGCACGACATAAACACAACGTAAGAAAAATAATTAAAACAAAGTACTATATGAACACGACGTGAATATATGAACGTGTTAAAATCTACATAAAGCAAATTATCTATATGTAAAATTCTATGTAAATTTATAATACTTTAAACCCAAAAAACATGAATACACAAGCTTTTCTCTAAATTAAATCATTATTATAAATTGAGCAAAATATGTGATGAATTGAGATAGGACAAATACAATACGAACATATAAATTTTTCTTTAAATTGAACTACTATGACAAATAATATAAAATATGGGATAAATTGAGATACGATACGGACATAAATAATTAAAACACAATATAAAAAATAATATGAACACAACACAAATACATGAAAGCATCAAAACGTAGTAAAATGTATTATTAATATGTAAAAATTTATATAAATTTATAATACTTTAAACATATAAAAAAAATAACACAAACATAAATTTTTCCTTTTCCTCTTTTCTTTCTTTTCATCTTTTTTTTTTTTTCCATTCCTTTTTTCCATTTCCTTTCCTTTTCTTTTCCTTTCCTCCCATTTCCATTCTTTCTTTCATTCTCCATTGAAAAAAATTAAAAATACCTAAAACAACCTTTTAAACTCCTTTAATACCTTTGCCTATTTGTCCCCAAACAAAAAAAAACTCAAAATTGGAATTAAGTGTTCTCATGCATTAGGGATAACGTTTCCCCTCATTATGCTTAGATCTAACAATTTTACATACAATTACACGAATATAACATGTGAAAAGCTATTAAAATATGACACAAGATGACACAAACACATGACTTAAAATCTATGTAATACAAACTATTAACATATCAAAATTGATATAAATATAAAATATTTTAAACACAATTGTGACATGATAAAATATATGTCCATGACATGAATACATGAATTGATAGGTCTAGTTATGCTTCGAAAAATTAGAATAATGTTTTGAGTATGATATTTATATTAATGTATAATAGATGTAACAATCCAATTCTTAAGTAATGAATTTAGAGTTAAAATTGAATCACTAAAACAAACTATATAAAATATAGGATGAAATAAGACAAGACACAATTACAATGTGGGAAAAGTAATTAAAACACAATACAACACAAAAATAATATGAACATAACATGAATATAGGAATATGTCAACATTTATATAAAACAAATTATCAACATATAAAAATCTATAATATTTTAAACACAAAAAATACAAACACACAAACTTTTTTGTAAATTAATCACTACAGTTGGGAATAGCATTGCAGCCCAAAAAAGGTAATCAATAAGAAAGAAATAAAACAACATAAATTTTAATGTGTTCCACCTTTTTGGCTTATATTCACTGACCCTAAAAAGGATTATAAAAAGCATATTAGTCAAACTTATAGCTTTTGTACAAATAAAGCTACAAACTCTCCTCACAATCAATATAGTAGTAGCTTCTACATAGAAAAAGCTTCAAACCCTTCAACCAATGCTCTAGTAGCTTTTGCAAGGGATAAAGCTTCAAATTATTCTCTCACAATGAGATCCCGCAAGGTTTACATCTTTGTCGTTCTTAGTTCTAAATGTTTACACCTATTTACATATTTATAAGGACAATTACTTGATCATCAAGAATTATCACTAAGTTTTTTTATTAAGAATATTTAATCATTAAATAAACTTAACTAAGTAATCTATAACCAATAGAATTTTAATAGAATCTAAATTGATTCCTAATTTGAAATTGGATCAAATACCTAAAAATATCCATCTTGACACAAATTCCATAAAATTAAAAGCCTTTAAGTAATTTCAACTCTGCCACGATTGAATTGGTCTTAAATGATGCTTCAATAAAAATTATCTTTTTGTGTCGTCCGCCTCCATAGATCATTAGCCAGCAACATCGACCCAAAAGTTTGATCTATTTAGGAATCGCCATACAACTCCACTTGCATTAGATCTCCTCTTCTATATCTCCGATCCTATGATCACAATCCACAAGAACAGATTCCTTATTGAAATTGAATAATCGCGATTACTAATGACTGCATCATGATAAGTCTCAAACTATAGATATGATACCCGTAGTCAAGACTAGCGCAATGGCCTGAAAAAAGCAATCAACAAGAAAGAAATAAATAAAAAATATAAATTTTAATGTGTTCAACCCTTTTGGCCTATGTCCACTAACCCTAAAAAAGGTTATAAACAACACAATAGTCAAACTTGTAACTTTTGTACAGGAAAAGCTGTAAACTCTCCTCAAAATCAACACACTAGTAGTTTTTGCATGGAGAAAGCAACAAACCCTCCAACCAACACACTGGTAGCTTTTGCATGAATAAAGCTACAAATCATCCTCCCGCAATAAGATTTCGCAAAGTTTATATCTCTCATTCTCAATTCTAAATGTCTGCACCTATCTACATATTTGTAGGGGCAGTTACTTGGTCACTAAGGATTATCAGTAAGATTTTTACGAATTGTGCAAAATATATGATAAATTGAGATATAACATGAACAGGATAAAAATATACCAATTTTTATCTAAATTGAATCACGATGACAAAAAAATATAAAGTATGGAATGAATTAAGATATGACACGAACACGAATAATTAAAACACAATATAAATGAACATGGCACAATTATATGAGTATGTCAAATTGTAAGTAAAATAAATTATTAATAAGTAAAAATTTATATAAATGTATAATACTTTAACCATACAAAAAAATAACATAAACATAATTATTTTCCTTTTTCTCTTTTCTTTTTTTTCCTCCCT
Organism: Adansonia rubrostipa; assembly: GCA_038381775.1. Classification (NCBI taxonomy): domain Eukaryota; kingdom Viridiplantae; phylum Streptophyta; class Magnoliopsida; order Malvales; family Malvaceae; genus Adansonia; species Adansonia rubrostipa. The sequence goes on from JBBYHM010383555.1 coordinate 15,437, forward strand.
CCCTTCTTTCTTTCCATTTACAGTTCTCTCATTTCCTTTCTTTCTTTTATTCTCCATAAAAAAAAAATGCCTAAAATAACTCTTTAATACCTTTGCCTAGTTTTCTCCAAGCAAAAACACTCAAAATTCGAATTGACTGTTCTCATGCATTAGAGTTATCTTTTAACTAGGGTTATAGATTGTATTACTTTTAATAAATAAGAATATAATGCTCTTTCAGTCGAAGGAAATAATACTTTCAAAGTGAGTCTGA